>JAECUM010095512.1:0-85765 GCA_016617855.1 Megalonaias nervosa
TATATATATATATATTCTTGATACCTCTAGCCATGTATCAGGCTTCATCAATTGATTTTAATGTTTTAATGTCATACTTTATTCATTTTGTTTCCAGATATTTAACGATTCGTCATATATTCCCTATTTTGTAAATATGCAATTGGTGTCGTTCACTCGTTTTGTTTTTAAAATATTTTCGATTTTTTTTTATTACACAGTTTTTGTGATACATGCTAACCGTTGTTAATAATATATGTCCACGCTTTACCCTCTCTTTAAGTCTTTCAGTTTTTAAATATTTCTTGGTGCCCCGAGTTGTAGAGAGGTGTAAAGCGCAATCCTATACGGATTACTGTAATTTCACCTCTTTCCGCGTGAGTTTGACTTTCAGGCTAGGTCCTTATGGGTATGTGAGAAAGCTTGCCAGTAACTTTTCGTGAGATGGTGGTTCTTCTGGGCTTTTGACGGTCTCTTTCTCCACCAGTTATACTGGCTGCCGTGAATAGCCTATCCTGTTCTGAGAAATGGCATTAAGGGCACAACAACAACAGAAACAAATATTTCCTCTTTAAAGTCAGGATGTTAGGCAATTTCAAAACCTGTTTTGCATTTTGGAATTCTGACTGTTTCGATTGTTTTACATTTAGGTCCTTCTAGTAAATGAATAGACTGATCCATATTTTTGATTTGTTTTCGTCTATACTTACTTCAACTGGAATCATGTCTACCGATTAATGATATGTGGATGTTCTTTGAAATTTACTTACAACGGTATTAAAATCATACAGATCATACACTGCATCGGACATGTTGTCTTTGGTTTTTATCAACTGGCCATACATGTCGAGCGTGTAGAATCGGTACTTTTATTGTTAGCGATTTGCAACGTTTCTTCAGTCCTTCAATCGTGATTTGAAATTTGATGTCAAATGCATCTACAATTAATTAATATACTTAGCATGTGTTGATTTAAACCAAGATTAGTTCTTTATAAACTTTAAATCAGGTTTATGATAAATTTTTGTTGATTGACCTTTTAAAGTTTAATCGAAAACTTAAAAGTTATATGTAGAACTGTATCTTTTCTAAAGCATTACAATATATCATTTTTGAAGCTAACAAACTTCCACTGTATTATCATTAATGTTATTTTGACACAACAAGTTTTGACTAAACATTTATCACGTCCAAAACGTATAAATATATAGGCGTTATTTATTGATTTGGACCATGTGGTTTAATATTAAACTCGTGAAATATTTTAAATACTACCACAAAAACTGTGTAATTCAAGACAAATATGGCATTATTCACGATATGGAGAATAAAAAAATATCAAAGATAGTCTTCAGTATTTGTCTTCACAGTCCGACTTGTTTATGTTTCTTTTTTAATTTTTAAAATGATATATTTGAATATAACAGGCACACAAAATAATATTGTGTTTTTGTTGGATTTAGCAGAAATTACAATGCTTTGTACAGATGATATGTGCAAGCAAGAGTACGTTATCTGAATGCAACTCTGGCATCCGGTGGTACAACTGACGATAATGAATCCGATCACACATATTTCAGGCCGAATGAAAGAGCACGAAATGATGCAAATGTATGAATGATGATACCGGCATTTTGTAAAGTTTACAAACAAGTTTGATATTCAATGCGGAAAGATCTGTTCACTTTATTACATCGTGTTCGAACTCCATTTAATATTGAATATGATTATTTTGAGGGTGAATGTAATTGCAAAGAGCATTCGAAAGTTCAGGCTCGTCACAACGACTGGCTTATCACGCAACTACAGCAGGTGTAATTTAAAATCGTTTACCTCCTTGTAGCAAATAAAAAGCGATATCCCCAATGAAAGGTCTTGTACGTTTCGGCTCAAAGGCACTTGTTTGGACAATCCCTTTTGATCCCGGCGGAATACAACTTCAGTATGGAAACATATTTTCTATGAACTAGGCATACTAAAAATGGCTAGTTACAACAGCAATATATATATATAGTATATATATATATATATATATATATATATATATATATATATATATATATATATATATATATATATAGTATATATATATATATGGTATATATATATATATATATATATACATACATATGCTGTTGAAGTTACTGGCAATTTTGGAGATCTGGCTGAGAAGGCCAAGCCTGTCTATGCAAGATGAAATATCAAGATTTCGTGACCGATACATGCAAGGTGGTACATCAAGGTCATACGTTTATCAATCAATCTTCAATGGGACAAACAAATCTTCCTATTAAAAGTAAAAGCAAAACCAGCCATATCCAATTCATGCTGTCTTGTATGAAAGAATGGCACGTTGAGATACTGTCAAATCAATGTATCTTGTTTTTTCGAGGCAAACAGGCCTTGTTTGTCTGACAAGCCCTGACTTGTCTAGGCAGACAATTTTCAGTGCCGAAATGTTCTTCATCTCAGGATGAGGGAAACACACGAATGATACATTCACTGTTTTTATATTACTTTGAAATAATCATTGACATGTAATGACCAGATTTCCAATTTCAAAGGTATTTCTGCTTCTTCTGTACTATTATAGTAGGTTTCAGCAAGACATTTATTTTGACACTGTTGCAGGCAAGAGACACATGATCTTCAACATTAAGACAGTCAACAAGACACATGGAGGTGATTGATACATGTGTAGCATGAATTGGATTGTGTACATTAAAGGAATGTGACGCTAAAAGTGCGTTTGAAGCAATTGGTTTATTATGAATTCAAAGAGCTGGGGAATGCTTGCGCCTTAGAATATTCTGAACCGGTAAAGATCTGGAAAAGTTAACTTGTTGCATGAATGGGAGATCGTTTTACGAGAACATCAATAAGTTTCATCTGCTCTGTAATGAAGATCACCTACGCTTCATAACTCCGTCTAAAGGTCACTTAGGCTTAATATCTCCGTGTAAAGGTCATTTAGGCTTCATAACTCCGTGTAAAGGTCATTTAGGCTTCATAACTCCGTGTAAAGGTCATTTAGGCTTCATAACTCCGTGTAAAGGTCATTTAGGCTTCATAACTCCGTGTAAAGGTCATTGAGGCTTCATAACTCCGTATAAAGGTCACTTAGGCTTCATAACTCCGTGGAAATCAATAATAAAATTAATGTGCTTAGTTTAATCTGTTAGACTTCGTTTCAGTAAAATGATTACATTCTGAACGTTAGATAAGAATGGAGTTCTCGACAAGGACTTGGATGAGTATGACACCTACTCAGATATAAGGTGTATATTCGTGTCCAATCTACTGATACGATAAAAGCAATGACATTTCAGAGGATGATGACATCCCGGAAGATGACAATGTCAAACCTGAAGAAGTTGTTTAGGATGATAAACAAATAAAGGCTGAAGATGATCAAGGCTTGCGCGATCGCACAACTGTTGGATTGTATGCTATTTTGAAATCATTATCACATCCTTAGAACGCGGAACGCAGGCATGCATCATCAACTTATAAATAAAAAACAGGTACAATATATTTGTAATACTATTCAGTAAATATAGTTAACCTTAACTAAACATTACATTTTTTAAAATATCGCCAATAGTTGCGTGTCTGATTATTTAAACCGAATGACATCACATCTATTCAACACATGAATACAGATTATAAATAGCACACACCGTCAAGATCTCTGTAAACTAGTCATACAATTTTCTTTAAAAATGTGCCATCTAAATATTAGATTGTTGTAACCAATATTCCATGTATTATTTTTACTTATTCATGGTCACAGGAATATGGTCATTTTGAAGGAACGAGGACGTAACTGTCATTATGTGCATCCAGTAATATAACAAATGTTACTTATTCCATTTGCTTCACAATCTGATTGCATTTACTGTCTTCGGTATGGCCTATCACGGCAAGAAATGAGACAACATATCCCTCCCCTATTTCTTGAGCAGAAGATATTTTTGAATCACTCTAATACTTCATGCTTTGTATGGGCTCAATGTTACTCGGTACTGATGGCAAACATGTAAATGAAAACCACCGTCCCCAAAACTCATGTAGGGGGAGGGGATCAGGTACATAATGGACTTGTGCGGATATCACAATACCAGTATTTGATCTTGATACAAAACCTGGCTTAAATCCAGGAAATATAAATCCCGCCATTTTGCCGTTAAATTACACGCGACACGTGTACCTTAACGCCTCGTTCAATTTCCTGCCACCATAATGGCATCATTTGCATACCAAGTAAGAGTTTATATCTTTATCGCGACTTTGAAGTTGCTAACACAGTAGTTTTCATGACAAAACCTTTGGATATAACGTTGGCTAACAATAGAAAACAATAATGGAAACATCGGCGTAATGAAGACGAAAAAGTTTTCATTGTGCCATTAAATAAAAAACAACCACAAGAACAGCGTCAGCAGTAGCATCAACAGAAACACATTAAACAAACATACAACAAATAAAAAAAAAAACACCAAAACCCCCCCCCCCAAAAAAACAAACAAACAAAACAAAGCAACAGCAAAAAATGAAATGACAACAACAAACCAGTACTTGTATGCTTAAAGTGTTTGACTTCCGATGGTGTGGTCATATTCTCACCACATGTATCCATTATAATTGCATGTCATAGGTATTTCTTGGATTTTCCTTGCAATTTCAGATGTTTAGGAAACAAATATAACTTGATCAACCATTCCCTGAGGATAAAATATTCTTTGAATATGTTGGTAGGGGAGCACAAAGTTGATTCTATTTTAACCGTACATTATGAATGAATTTTTGCAACATAATCCGAATTTAGGGTCATGTCTCCAGACGTTGTTTATCCTTTTTTTTTACATAAAATATACATCAGGTCTTAAATAAATACGTATTATTTAAACAAGGTGAGCATTTAAAGAGTTCAATTGAGTGAAAAGAAAAAGAACTAAGATGGGAGTGGTTCATGAAAGGGTGCAGATCATTGTATGAACTGGCATTAATGGCTACCTTTCACCATCTCAAGCATGCCTTAATGTAATGTGCCCATCATGGTCGCATCGTGTATTTTGGCTATAGGATTTCGGATGAGCATAGTAGAATCTATACATTGTAATTAATTCTAGATAGCATTATCTATTATTGCAATTTTATATAGGTTTAACTAATTAATCAACTGCCAATATGACAAGCAATTTACATATATTTCTTCAAAACTTCATCACATATTATCAAGTCCCAAAAATTATTATTTAAATTAACTCCCGAAACACGTGGTAGTGAAAATGTGGTCACTCGTCCGTAACAGCACTGACCACTGTAATTTGAATAGATGAACTTGTGATATGAATTCAGAACACCTCGGCTAATACTGCTAGACAAATATATGCCTCAGCGTGATCTTCAGGACAGACCTCGAAGTTGCGAATATATGGTGTGAAGACACAGGTGCATGTGCTCTCATGTACATTGGGTGTCATTTAAAACTAGTTTTGAAAAGTTTTCGGCGTGGTCATTCTCTGGTCAAGGCTAAGAAACTAAATAAATAAATTGCTTGTTTAGGTTGCAGTTGATTAGATATTTATACCTTTTTGTAATTACAGTACTGTAACGTAGGTTCTTCTGCCACTTAAAATGAATTACAATGTACAGTTTCAGCTGCACGAATTATTTTAAAAGTCATATGGCCAAAAATACACGATGTACTGACCAACCTCTCAGTACTTTAGAAAGCTGTTGGCATACATCAATAATTTGGTCCCCTTCAACACAATCTTTACCTTATTAATAACACTAATCAAGCAGATTGAAAGCAATGTCTTCTTAATAACATCATTTCTCTCTAATGTAACCTCTTAGTCATAAATCAATCTGAAAATTTACCGCTATAAAATAGATCAATATTAAAATATTACACGTACAGAGGCAAGTGTGTAACCTGCCAAAGAACGGTTAATAATTATTCTCCTTTTGTTCGATCTAGAAGTATGCATTTCACCAACATTTCCCCGCTTTTACATCAGATTACAACATGCAAACTATTAATGCAGTAATGACAAAAACATCTTTAAATGTTCCATAATATTAAAAACCGGATTTAATCCGTTCATTCTAATCAATGGATTAAGAAACTTGCAAGAGTGCACTAGGCTTTCTAAAAGCATGCACCTTATTAATTTGTCAATTAAAAATCTCTGATCGATTAGCAATAATTATTTGGCCATCTGTCTCCTTTCTATAAGGAATAAATAACATATCTGAAATTAAGTTTTACCTGACATACAATTTCGGTCTAACGTGTGTAAAAAGAAAGCCCTATAAATGTATATAAAGACAATCACAATTCATTTATGGGTAGTCACGTACGTCATAGCACTGTTCATCTGCTCATCTGACCTGAGATCTCTCAAGAGTTCATCAAACCTTTTGCCATAACATACATGTACTTCATTTTTCTTCCGCTTACGTATGCAGATCATGAAATTTTTCCCATCACCCTCATTACATTTTACTGTTACGTGGCTAACAATATTTGCCCGTTTTCTGTCGAAATATCGATAGCAATATTGGCAACTTGAAAGTCTGTGCCTTCAGAACGATCCTCATTCAATTGACAGATAATGTTATTATAGTATCATGAAGTGGATAGAGACACGTATATGTTTATATTACATTTTATTGAGGATACCATTTGTTTATTGCTCCAATCACATCAACGCATGACCGCTCTTGTGGCCTAGTGGTTAGGGCGTCCGTCAAGGACATACCAAAGACTTAAAAAAAATAATACTAACAGCTGCTTTGCTAATAGCTCAGCTTTAAAAGGTTAGTGTTAGGAGTGGTCGGTCTGGTGTCAGGATAATGTGACTGGATGGGACACCATGCTACATGTCAGCGGCATGATGCTTATGTACTAGACATCACTATAAGCTTTCACACTGCAGAAGTCGTAGCTATATGACTGAAAAATTGTTAAAGCTACGTTAAAGATCCAAATCACATCACACATAACTATGGATAGTTACATCTCAGTGGGAGTGAATTATGTATTCTCAGGCCCGGCGCGTGGTGTTTTTCTTGTGTGTGCGATGAATGTTTGGCGCCTTTCCAAAATTTCTTTTCGAATAAATTGCGAATAAAACGAACAGGAAATGAAAAGGCGCATGTGTGCATCGCGTACTTCGCACACGCAACCAGCCGGATCTGTGTATTATTAATGTGGTTGTAGGTGCTGCACAAAGTATAGGCCTTGCAACCCGTCCTTATCTTCCCACCAGCAGGATGACTGAGTCAGAATCTGCTTGTGTCTGCAATTATGATATGACATTGCGTTGCATTGTGCATTGAATAATTCAAATAGCTCCTTCTAGCAGCGTATGGATTTAATACGTTCGTCCCCATGTTTATGGGCTCGAAATCTAACCAGAGATGTACGAATTGTAAGAAGTATGGGTTAGATTTACTTTTCCTGACCATATTCATGAAAAGGTTCATTTCTCGACTACTAAGTGCTACCACGTGCATCCTTTATCAGCGAAACCCTTGCATAATATGAATACTTCTTTGTACAATTTCCGATTTAAAACATGGGCAACCAGTGAATAACGTCACAAAGGAAGAACATGATTTATTCACCCTTGGTTGAGATAGTTTTCTCTAGCTATGGAAATAAAGATATGTCCAGTAGGTTAGAACAAATGACTTGCTATATCGATAATGTTGAGGTGACAATTGCTCTTTGCTTGTGGAACCGTAAGAGACGTATATGAATGGTAATAACAATAGATAGATATTACACATCTGTGTATTTTATTGCATTAGGTTCTGTATACTTAACATTCGATTCTTCTTAGTCAGATGAAGAGCTTGGGGAGACATTATAAACGTACCCAGGTAAGCACTTGCGAAAATTGACTAAATAAATATTGTATAGGCTGTGAGTCTAGCAACCCGTCACTATCAATTTCGCGTGATCCTGTAAAAGAACTTTTATTAGATAATTTATGCATTACGAGTATATATGATTTCCCTGAGAGTAAATGACACTGGTTGTGCATGAAAATAAAATTAGGTTGTCTTAGTTTCTGTTCTTGGTATATAAACTGTCCCCTATTGCATGAGCTTCAATTCATTCAATCAAGGATATCAATGCTCATAAAATCTTATACTCAAATTTCAAATTTGAAATTCAAACATGGGATCAAAATGCAGCCATTTAAATTTATAAGTTATAAAAAAATATATATATTTTTAAATTTTTAAATGTTTCTTTAAATTATATAAGTGAGAAAAACAGTTGCAAATCTGAAAGAAAAACTGCTGAGATAAAAAAAATGTACTTGAGGACGTTCCGGATCAGGTTTAATAATCAATGCTGTGACGTACTATTAATGGTTATACTTTATAAATGATCAGTAAATTTCTTGACGTAAATGTAATGGCTTGCAATTACGCATAACACTGATGCCTATTTATGGCCGTTATATGTCAGTTTAAAAGGCTTTCGAACTTATTTATTTATTTATTTTTTTCCTACCATATATATATATATATATGTATATATATATATATAGTATATATATATATATATATATATATATATATATATATATATATATATATATATATATATATGCTATTGATAAAATGTCACTTCAGTATCATTTTAGTGGGGCGGGGGTTATGATCACTCATTCTGCTTTCATTTACAAGTATATGATAACTCATGGGACTACATCATGATAATCTACGATAGAAACAACACAGGTTTTAAAGGATAACTACTGCATAATATGACAAATATAAAATTCCAGTAAACTCAAAAGAAGTGTTGTCCTTGTAAAAACACGACTTTCTTCCCAGCAAACGTTGAGAAAAATCTCTGTTCCAAGCTGAACCTGAAGATTAATTTTTGTACTTTTATCCTAATGTACGCTGATTGAGGCATATTTCGTTCCTAGAAAGTACATTTGGTTTACCCCTTGATCATTCTCTGTATTGTTTGGAAAGGAGTCAAGATTTACGACCTGTATCAAAATATTTATGTTTATAATATCATGCCATTATGTTGGCGGTATGTGGTATTTACTTTGTCCATCTATGTCTGTGGATCCATCTATATATGTGGATCCATCTATATATGTGAATCCATCTGTCCTACTTATCCATGATAAAACTCTTCTAAAGCTTCACTTATAAACATTAAACTTGCACTGTTTGTTAGTTTCGGATGAGTATTATTGTCTACCATATAAATAAACAGAACAAGGACTCAACCTTTCATTTTTTTAATTTACGAGACAAACAGACAGACAGACAGACAGAGAGGGAGAGATATGTTACAAAATAAACTTTCAATCGGTAACACTTAGAGATTTGCCCCATGATTCGTATATAAATTATATCAGTAAACAAGATACGAACAGACTGACAAACGGAATGTTAAGTTTCATATAACAAATCAAACATAGATTCTGCATCAGCAACAAAACAAAGTTTTGTGCATGTAAATTTTGGTATTGACAGGGCGGATGAAAACGGGCATCTAAAATTTAAATTCTAATTGCAAAACATAATTTAAGGGATTAATCTGGATTACATTTATTAAAGAAGTGATGATAATTGACACATGAGATTATTTATTTGCTTAAGGATAACCATGACTTACTGGGAGTTAACCTGTGATTGACTGGCACTCTCAGTCCCTTCACGCCATGGAATCCTGGATAAACTTTTCCCAAAATACCGTGGATGGTTGGTTCTAACTTCATTTTTAACACATTATTGGTTATGTTATGCCATGGAAATTGGAGGTAAGTGCCTTTCTCAAGGACACATTAAGGCAACCGATCCAGGCAGGCCCGGACGGGTATCGAGTCTGTAGCTCTACCAACTAAACTACTACGTCTTCCTAACGCCGGAAGAAGCATGTTTTATAATTTAGTGTCAACATTAACAACACCGAAGAGTAGAGAATACAATTTACCGTAGAGACTTCAACGTTTCTCGTAAGCTCTTTTTTTTATTCTCCCTTGATGTCATTTAACGCTAAATGATACAGCGGATTTCCCCCGGGGTTGTCACTTTCATATATTTGGTATGCGGGGTGTGTTGTAGAGATCATTTATGGTTTCGGGAGCATTGTAACCTGTCGTTTCCTTCTATTTGCTACATTGACACATTATTAACCTTCAGAACTTTACTGATCTCAGACACATTCGTCAATCATTTTAACAATTTTAAAACTAAAAAATTATTTGATGGTCTTCTCTTTAAACTTTTCCAAAACTTCGTTAATTATTAATTTGTTTTTTCTTGGACGAATGGCAATATCATATTCCAAAAACCATTTATTCTTAATCTGAGCTAGCGTTGAAACAACATTTTCACGGCTTTCCTCCTCTCTGTATTGACTGAAATAATTTGTGTCGATGTCAATAATATAGCAAATTGTCATATCAATTACACCGGACCTCTCTTCACTGTCAATCAATTTACCTCAATTATTCATTGATAATGCTACGGCAATGTGCCCGCATGTTGATTCTAGCGAAGACAAAATTTTCAAGCTCCGCATTCAATAAGCTACTTAACTGTATTGCACATTATCAACAGCTTTCTAGCTTTCATGTTGATGTGTTACTCTCCGGAATAGTGACTGATTCTTGCATCTTCTTTATATGCTACTATAAACATTTCAGTTTGGTTATGTGAAGAATATGTTGTTAAACTACCATTACTACAAAACTGATTGTTAACTGTATTACAGTTATATGATACAGTTCAAAATTGTCAAATCAATTGCTTATTTTTAATTTGCTCTGTACAATATTTCGGGTCAAAATGCGAAGAAACTTCTTTACAGTGATGTTGCAGCACATGCGGCATTTTCTTGCAGCCTTTTCATTGCGTGTTAGGGGAATAGCATAGCACTCAAATGCTATTTTCAACTGTATCCATGTATTATTTTGAATAATTATTAGCATACTGTTCGACTTCATCGCCTTTGTGGATATCGTTATTTGCAGCAAAGAAAAAATTGATCGATAGCAAAGTTGTTTTCTAATAGTCTCAATGTTAACTGAGGAAATAAATTTAATACCTGAGCTCCATTTACACAGATCGGTAAATAATATCGAGGTTGGTGGTTAAATTGTAAAAACAGTTTGTTCAAATTTGTCAGGAAGATCCTCCCGATATAAAACAGATAATATGACTAATATTCAATCTAAATTTTGTTAACTGCATCTCTCCTTTTGATTCTCTAATTATTAATTTGAGAAATGTGTCTATTTCAGAAATATCTATAATGGACAGTGTCAAGATAGTAACGTGCACTTCCTCTTTAAGTGTTTGTGCAATATATCTTTAAATTTAATTAATTAATGCTACTTGATATATTAGCAAATGAGACAATCTGAAAATACTACCTAGATCTTCAATAGACTTGCCATCTGTTAATTACCACAAGTAAATGCTTAATGAATTAATGATAATAATGAACGATAGTAATAATAATAATAATAATAATAATAAGGTGTTTCCTGATTATGCCTTAAAAGTTTATTCTTGTTGGTCCGGATAGCAAAATATTCGTTTTTACTTGCAGTTAGTAAGCTTATGCAAGGAAAAGTAGCTCAAAATAGCTTTGCGAAATTTATAAAAAGAAATTCGGATTAAAACATACAACATTGTGTGTATGTGCACACACACACACACACACACACACACACACACACACACAAACACACACACACACACACACATATATATGTATGTATGTATGTATGTATGTATGTATGTATGTATACACACACACACACAGATTTGTCAACGTTAGGTCAGCTGAAATGAGACCCTTTCATCCCGGGGAAAAGTATACCTTACACTCCGATTCAAATCCTGGTGATATCTATTGCATTTGGGGTTTTTTCTGTACCTCTCGTGTGTTTAATTTGAATATATGCCAGATCTGAGCGTGCTTTTCTCAAATCCGATTCTCCAAAGCGGAATTAAAACATGTGTATTTAGGAAAAGAAGTCATATTTATTTACATTTGGAAATTCATCGATGCATAGTTAGAATTAAAACTTGTATATAAAGAGCTTCGAGCATCGAAACTGGCAATTCGCAAATACGAAGCAAGAGAAATTTATTTCATTAATATACCCCTTTATTAATCTTGTATAAACTTTTAAACCTCCGTTATAATTTTTAATTTTTATGATATTTTAGGATCTGTACACTAAATAATGAATTCAATCAATTTGTTGAGCTCAAGACTCTGTCTCAACAACGAATTATTATTATGGTAGCCATATTTCAATGTATCATTCACTATAAACTCTGAATTCGGTAGCTGTACTTCAGTATGTGATCGGATTTCGGTAGCCATACTTCAATGTGTCATTGAATTTGAACTCTTATTTTGATGGCCATACTTCAATGTGTGATTCAGTGCAGGCTCTGATCTCGGTAGCCATACTTCAATGTATGATTCACTGCAATCTCTGATTTCGGTAGCCATACTTCAGTGTGTAATACGTTATAAGCTCTAATTTCGATAAGCATGTGTCAAGGTGTGATTCACTACAAGCTCTGATCTCGGAAGCCATGTTTCAATGTATGATTCACTATAAGCTCTGATTTCGGTAGCCATGTGTCAATGTGTGATTATAAGCTCTGATTTCGGTAGCCATACTTCAAAGGAATGATTCAGTTGCGTAAACCTTGTAGATTATCTTACTACAAAAGGACATCTTACTGCCTTTAGCAAAATTAACATCCGTAATGTCAAAACATTTTCTTCCTTTTGGTTTCGGGTTGTTTGCCTACGGGTTTTTTTGTGTGTTTTTCTTGATTTTATATCCAAAGTTTCAATTCAACTCATTGTCCAAGTCTTTAAAATAAAAAAATATAATATAAAATTAAAATATCCAGACTGTTATCATTTCACGGAATGTTGTGTCATTATAGTCCCAGCTGGTATCTTTGGAATAACTGCTGCGAGTCCTACTCACTTGGGACTCTGTTCCAGAAAAAAACCCAGTTCATTCTAATCTCTCGTTGTAATTCATTTGCAGTCATTGATACACATCAGTAATTGTGCCTCCACTGATTTCCCCGATGCTAGAATCAATCCCTCAATTAACACTTCATCCAGCGAAAAAGGGCTTTGACGGGATTATAATAAATTGGAAATAGCAGTCAATAATAACACGATCCATAAATTGTGTATTGAAATTTTAGACTTATTTCTTGGATACATGGTTGATAGCTATGTAATTCATTCTGTGATCATGAAGAATTGATAGTTCGTTAACAAACTCCTAATTCTATAAAACAAAATGGGGTTATAACCTCCATAGCATCATCACTTCATTGCCGTACATATTCCCATATAACACCCCGCTAGATGAAGACGCTTTAATACAGTTAACATTTATGAATGTAGTCAAAATACAACCTCATTAGCTCCAGAAGAATGTTTGTATAATGACGTGCGCATTTTCTTTAAAACAATTAGATGGATTTCTTATCTCAGTTATTTTATTGTGTGACAAACTAATTTATCTACCGTCTATCAGTTTTACATCCGAATTTAAGTAAAAAATATTGACCGCTTCCGTAAATGGTAAATACGTTCCTGCATTCGATAGACACGACGGAAACAAAACGTAATCTGATGGCCATGAGAGACGGATAGTGAATGTTACCTTTTCTACCTATTACGAGCACTGGGGGAATCATTAGATCTAGTTCTCATCCACAAGAAAAATGTTTAACATCCAAACTAAATAAAACAACAATGTGTATACACATAAATACTTAAATTGCAAGGAGAAATATATAATTATGAGTTATATAAATATTAAAAATGGACGGTTAATGATAAGTAGCTGCTGTTTTTATATGAGAGAGAGAGAGAGAGAGAGAGAGAGAGAGAGAGAGAGAGAGAGATTCAAATTGACTTTTGATACAGTGTATCAATAAACAATTTCTCTATTACGTGAATTTTTATCCACTCTAGATAGCATTGCTTTATCTTGTACTAGAAAGTTTAAAGAAACACGGGCGAGACCAAAATGAAATTGCATGTATGTGCTTATTTTTGGGTAGTATCCGTGAGAGATGTCATTGTCATAATATTCATCCATTTGAAGTTTTATCGAACTTGTACTTCAAACACAGAAGGTTATCCATATTTTTTTTTCTTCAGTCTTTTGAAGTAGCATTGTGAAAGTCCTTCATCTCCAGTATAAGTAATTCTTCCCCAAAAAACCACCACCACCCCTCAAAAAGATAGTAAAAGATTTTAAAAGATTTGCAGTAAGATTCCTTTCGTTAAAATGGACCAAGTTTCGTCTTCTCCTCTTTTATATCCAAGACCAGAATTTTTTTCTGTTCTATTATACTTTATTATATCAACTATTTCAATTCAAATCGGTGCATATTCTCCAAAAGACCACATAAACGCTTATATATGAGACAAAACTCATTCATCACTCTTCCGTCGGTCTGTGGTGTATTTATTTTTGGTATCGTTCGGTTGTCACGTGAATCGACTGTACCTGACTGAACTCGAAGATGGTTCTTAGTGTCAGTAATGACTTAATAAAATAAACTTTGTCACATTTACCTACCATTGAAAAAAAAGATAAGTATCTGTTAGCACATTCTTTATCTTTGCACACATTATATCACTATCTTATCGAGATGTATTCAAATTGATTTATTTGTGCTATAAAATATTTTTGAATTACCTCTGACAGTTGATAACTAAACAAAAGTTACCTCGTACTTAAAACGTTTTATCAGAAGATTTAGTTACGGATTAGACGAATATGCAGTTAAGAGATTCATTCTCATTCTTTTCCACGGACTGCATAGCACATCGATAGTTGCAATATCCAAACTGCATGAGCCACTTAACTTATTTTTAGGAATTCTTATAAATATATAGTAAATGTATCATTTATAGAGCTAAAACTTATAATCACCATGTATGTGTATGGTCATCATTAATCCGATAAATCAACATCAACCTCCCAAATCTAAGTTGATACTGATGGACGATATGTTGGTCTGATGTTACGTGTCCATTAAAATGTGCAATTTAAATCTTTCCTGAACAAACCTGCGTACACTTTAGACACATACCGGTAATTGGTAACAGCCGTATCTAGCGCCAAATTCAAAATAGCCACAGGACAGAGGGTTGTGTTATTCCACATGGACTTACAAATCACCAAACATAGAATTTGCTCCAGAAATATAATGTTAAGCCACCAAAAGAACCCTTCAGCCGACGGTAGCACCACAGCCGCGAGAAATACCGGTAAGTGTATAAAATGTACACCGATGTGTGCAGACAAGATTGCCTGCAGATATTTGCATGTTTTAATGAATAGGTGATATCGTCCCCTAAACCACCAATCAATATCATAATGGGTGAGGGGCTAATTTATCAGCCTACGTCACCATATGAATGTCTAAATCGCATCATCAGCAGCAATTCATCCACACGTGAAATATTTCCAAATATATCCCCATGTGACATCACGTGATGTTACAGGTCTGCGGCATGATGCCCCAGTGCTAGTCATCACTATAAACTGTCACTCTGCAAACATCGTAGCGATATGATTGAAGAATTGTTAAAGACACGTTAAAACACACACACACACACACACACACACACACACACAGTACAAGAACACAACGATATAGTTTAAGGTTGCTATTAAGAATAGAGAAAGTCGTTTGTAGGTAGCAATACTCTCACGTTCTACAATAGAGGAGTTGTCAATGAATTAAATCCGAAGCAATATCACTTTGCGAAAGCTTTCTTGACTAATCTGAACTCTCTCATTCAAAGTTAAATTGCAGATTGACTCTCTGTTAAAATAATACCCTGGTATTGGTTAAGTTTGTACAATTACTTTCAAGTGTCAAGAACAATCTTGCCGGCGCTTAAGTTAATTAATTGGATTAATAAGAGCAAATTCACTTCAATAGCACCTCTTGTTTGCTTAATAATTATTAATTTCATCAACATTTCCACACTTGCACTTAAGGGAAGTCTTTACATTATCAAAGTAATAAAGCCACCTTCTTCCCCTACCCATATTTTTTTTTTGTTTTGTTTGTTTGTAATATCAGTTACAGGGCCAGATTTAGCAGTAACTGATTGACAAGTAAATCAAACAGACCTATCAATGCTACCTTAAAAGTAAAATTGCCTGCGCAGCCTTTACATTTATAGGGATAAATAATGTAATGATTCCTACTTAATTTGCAATTCGATTGCATTAGCTCTTTGAAAGCAACATGGTCAAATTGGAATATATTACGTCATAAAATGCATTAGCTCTTTGAAGGCAACATTGACAAATTGGAATATACAATGCAACATGTATTTAGATTGTATTAGCTGTTGGGAGAAAACATTGACAAATTCGAATATATTTTTATTTGACATTAAATTAGACATTATGACGTGCGTAATTTGTGTATAGGAATAGGAAAAAATACATTTGCATATGTATGTTCAGGATATGAACAATCTTGAGCGTTTGTCAAAAAACAGTGATGATTTTTATGCAGTGAAACATGGACCCCGCTAATAAAATTAATTTCTTTATTTTACCAATACATATTGAGTGATTTTACTTTTCCATCGTATCTGCAAACCGTGTGTATAAATTTCAACTTCATAATTTAAATGAATAGAAAAACAACTTAATAAATACTATAGTTTGCGTCAATCGTACAAAATTCTAAGAGAGGCAAGATCTTGACATTAGATGTTCTTGGGGGGCCCCGAGTGGCCGAGTGGTCTAAAGCGCTCTCCGTTACGGATCACTGCCATCTCACCTCTGTCTGCGTGGGTTCGAGTCACGGATTCGGCGAATGTGGATATGTGAAAAAGCTTGCCAGTAGCTTCTCGTGGGTCGGTGGTTCTTTCCGGGGATTTCCCGGTTTCTTCCTCCACCGTTAATACTGGCCGCCATGTATAGCCTATCGTGTGCTGAAAAATGGCGTTAAGCCCCACAACAACAACAACAACAAGATGTTCTTGGAAATGGCTGGAGCCAGAGTACAGAAACCATCGACCTTAAATTAGCAACCAGTTATGCTGCACGTGCTAGAACCGGAGATCGAATCCAGGTCCATAGGGAAGAGTAGCGCGTGTTTTTCCACTGCGACGTCATCAGAAGACTCTTCAGCCCATGAAATCCATACTCAGTTCAAATTTCTGATATTTAATTGGTCAATGCATTAACGTAGCCAATCAGACAGTTGATGTGAGCCCGTGTCAGAGCAAGATAATTTTCATAAAGTTCAGGCGAGGTTTCTTTTCTTCTGTTTCAAATCAGATAGAAAATGTACCCATATCATGGTGTTTAGAGCTCAATGTTCCTAACAGTTTGACATCACTTTATTGGATATTGACATTCTTGGCAGAATGACAGTAAGTCCTATCCACATGGGGCTCCGTCCCATGAAACGTCAAAGGAATATAATTGCTCGACATGTTTCATTTGCACTCGTTCAATACATAGTTATGCCTAGACCGTCATTTCCTTAACGCTAACATCAGGAAATGAATTGAATTTTTTCCCCTGTAAAATGAGTTAGAGCCAGAGTCTGTGAAAGCAGAAATGACGGTCAATTATGATCAGGTTGACTACCAATAAAATATGGAAATTTATCAAAGTTATTTTTCGAATTTATTTAAAATATCTCGGTACAATTCCATGAAATTACTTAGAACCAATAGCTCATTGTCAAAGACCCAATGTAATAAAAGAGATTGAGGTCAAACCCTTCTGTGATTGCGACATATTATTATTTTAGTCACTGCCATAAAAAGTAACACATTAGTCGCTCACAAATACCACCCATTTCCAGCTATGCGTGCCAATTTCTTTGAGTATTAAGATATGTGTTTAGCACCATTTCATAAACATTGGTTCAGAATAATAATAATAATAATAATAATAATAATAATAATAATAATAATAATCTCTGTGAAAAATTAAGGAGCTTCAGAAATATATCCGAATTTTCTTTTAAAGCCTAAACATTCCCGTCTGTGTATTTCAATTGTTTGAAAACACAAATAATAATTAAAAAATACATCCATTTAACAAAAACTTCTTCCTAGGACGCAAATGATCACAGTTAAAACAAGTATTGATTTCCAAAAAGGTACCGCTCCGGTGGCTTATTGGTTAGAGCGTCCGCCTTGGATGTGGGAGGGCGCGGGTTCGAACCAAGGCCGAGTCATACCAAAGACTTATAAAAATAGTACTAACAGCTGCCTTGTTAGGGGCTCAGCATTAAGAGGTTAGTATTAGGACTGGTCGGCCTGGTGTCAGGATAACGTGACTGGGTGGGACATGATGCTACATGTCAGCGGCACGATGCCCCAGTGCTAGACATCACTATAAACTACCACAAAGCAGACATTGTAGCGTTATGACTGAAAAATTATTAAAGATACGTTAAACATCCGAATCACACACACACACACACACACACACACACACACACACACACAAAGACAGTTATTGATGAGGCATATAGCTTCAGTAACGGTTAATATTTCTTTTAGGGCATTAGCAGTTTCTAGTAGAATGGTTTCTTTTTCAGAACACACACCGAATTTCTAACTGATTCATTTTTCTTTGTTAGTATGTACGTACAGTAAGAATGCGTTTCCAGTGCGATGTTGTAGGATGTAGCGTTATTAATAAGTTTGACCGCCTCTTAATAAAAGATGTAGTCACTAAAATTAAATTCACCATGCATACTATAACAAAATGGCGCAGTAATATAAGAGAAATAGAAATACTGAAAAGCTTTATTAAATTAGAAGAAATCACGTTTTCTTGGACTCCATTATATGTTTAGATGAACAGGTGCGAAATTTAAATTTCATTATTCATGTCAGCATTTGTGTTGCCGTTGGGTTTAGGATCAATCCATCTGGATAGCAATTTTTATTTGATGAATACAAATAGTCAGTGCAATGGTCATGTGGATCGATACTGAAAGGGTGTATTAAAGAGATAATACGGCCCCCCACCCCCAATCCTCACATCCGCAGATTTTCGACGATTAGTTAATTCGCAAAATGTGAAAGCTTTGTGTTTTCCATTTAGCCATATATCGGACAACTTTAAATCTGAGGATCGCCCTTCTCGTAAAATATCTCGTAAAATGTCTCGTAAAATAGATCGTAAAATGTCTCGCAAAATAGATTGTAAAAACATATCGTATAATGTCTCGTAAAATATATCATTAAATGTCTCGTACAATATATCGTAAAGTATCATGTTAAATCTCGTAAAGTATCTTGTAAAATTTCTCGTAAAAGGTTTGTTTAAATCACGTATTGTTCTTGTCTCAATGTAAATATTTTCGTGCCAAGAAGTTTAAGATTTCTGTATTTCAATTTTGAGAGCCCTAGCGAGTGGTCCAAAGCGCTCGTCATTACCGATCTCTGCCATCGCACCTCTGTTCGCGTGGGTTCGAGTCTCCGACTCGGCTGATGTGGGTATGTGAGAAAGCTTGCCAACAGCTTCCCGTGGGTCTGTGGTTCTTACCGGGGTTGTCATACTCAACCAGTTATACTGGCTGTCATGTATATCTTATTATGTAATGAAAATTGGCGCTAAACCCAAACAACATCTACTTCGATTTTAAGATAGAGTCCACAATTGCAAAACGGCCATGTCTGTCGCCTCCAGATTTATACATTAATTCGAAAAAGGAACAAAAAGTAATGGGTCATTACATTTCAGCAAGATAACAGAAAGATTCTTCCTCGTGTTACTTTTCAATGAATTCCGTATCAGTTGCATGTCTTTTCTTTAAAGCTGTATCAATGCAACTATTGAGCCGTTTGCGCGATAATTATGAAAATGCTCTGATTTCTGTATAAAATATCAACAGAAGCGTCTCATTTCGGGACAAGCAATAGTACTGTGCATTCAGTGGTTACTGAAATGGGGCTAAGGAGGGGGAGGGGGAGCGGGAGAAGAGTCAGAACACCTCTCGACTGTTTCCGCCGGGTCCAACATTAACCTTGGACAGTGCACGTTTCCTATACAGAACCATTTCTTGGAATATAGCTCTTTCGTGACTGCTCCTAATGTAAACATAGGGACACTCCTTTTCTAGAAGTCATGCTTACCCTCTGCAAACATTTTACATTGATTTGATGTAAATCGCTACGGAGAAGCACTCAAGGAGTCTTTAACAGGTTTACGGAAAGGAAAAAGCTATCAAGGTCTAGAGTGGGTGGTGGAGTATACCATACTACATAGACATTCAAATCCCTCTGCTAAAACCGTTACACAGAATATATAACCATAGCACGAGACGTCTACGCTCCCTACCTTCAATATTAGAAAAAAAAAATAAAAAAATTCTATGTCGATATTTTGAGTGTGCAAATAATCTTAGCAAGCCCGCCACTACCATATCCAGTCTCTCCGTTCTAAGCCATGACCCTCGAGACTTTTGGCAATGGTTTTATACGTCTATTAATCGCATCAGTTGATCGAAGCACTTGATCAAATCAGACATGAACACCAGCCTAGATAAACTGATACTAGTTCAGATGTCACCATCTTCAAAATCACATTTAATTCGAGGTAAGTTTATTGCGTCTTATTTTGCTATAAGCAATATTTAGTGAAAACAATGCAGCGCACCAAGGAGCAAATGTAGCTGATATTTATAGCAGCTGGTTTTCCTGTCGGAGTGACTAGGAGTTTTTTCAAATACTTCAAGCAGTTGTTTAAATCGACGGAGTCCTGATAAGAACACCCTAGATCATTGAAAGAAGGCACTCGCATGTTTAACAATTTTAACAATTCAAGAGTACCACTCTGGTGGCCTAGTAATTAGAGCGTCCGCCTCAGATGTGGGAGGTCGCGGGTTCAAACTCAGGTCGAGTCATACCAAAGACTTCTAAAAATGTTACTAACAGCTGCCTTTGCTAGGCGCTCAGATTTAGAGGTTAGTGTTAGGATTGGTCGGCCTGGTGTCAGGATAATGTGAATGGGTGGGACATGATCCTATATGTCTGCGGTATGATGCCCCAGTGCTAGACATCACTATAACTGCTACACTGCAGACATCGTAGCGATATGACTGAAAAAGTTTTAAAGCTACGTTAAAGATCCACACACACACACACACACACACACACACACACACATCGATACAATCTTCATATTTTCCAGTAGCGTGCAAAGAGGCTGATTTTGCTCCTATTCTTAAAAAGGGGGACAAAATATTGTTTCAAATTACATACAGAATTTACTACTAAGTTGTGTTGGAAAACATTTGAAAAAAGTGTCTTCTATCTTACATCTTACAACTATCGACCTAATTATAGTCAGCCTGTGCTTAGTCCAAAGGTTTAGGCTCCATGACATCTACAATGTGTTTGCAAGGAGGTCGATGAATGCAAACAAATTAGAACAGCATTTTGTGATATTTGCAAAATCCTCGACAAGGTCCTGCACGAAAGGTTTAATTCATAAGCAAAGAAATAGTGTAACTGGTGATGGACTTTTGGAATGGTTTAATATGTATCGTCAAAAGAGGATGCAAAACGTTGTGCTTGAAGGTAGTACTTCAGACCAACAGTTAAATGCGGGAGTACCACAGGGATGTATACTTGAACCGCTGTCATCTTTAACTTACATTAATTATATTGTTTCGAATATTCACTCTAGGATAAGTTTTTGCTGATGATATATCCTTGTCAATTATTGTTAAGGGCCCTGACCTAGTTGCTTCCAGTTTGAACAAAGACTTAGCATCAGTTTGTGCCAATCAATGGTAAAGCTAATTTTAACCCCAACAAAACCCAATCAATGACCAGATCCAGACAATTTCAAAAGGAACATCATCCACAACTTTCTTTGAATTACACGGTTATTATGAATGCAATTTTTTTTTATAAATAATTGGGCCCAGCTTTAGGTGAAAGTTTATTTTGGCATATATATATATATATATATATATATATATATATATATATATATATGAAATACCTACAAAAGAATGGAAACGGTTTGACATACAAAGAAGTTTGAAATTCACATTTGATACAAAATCTTTAGAACTTATCTTTCAGAAAGACACAGCATTTCCTTTTGCACTGGAAAATTCATAAACAGACGCATGAAAAGCAGGACTACACTTTCAGCATCACTGGGTAGGAAGGATGAATGCAGCTGTGTATACTCTCATTCTGAATCAATTAGACATCAAATTAGTTTAAAATCATGATTTTTAATTCACAATCTTGAGTCTCTTCTTTTGACAGTTTACTGAGACCCAGTCAAACTATGAAGACCTTTATAAAATATCAGTGCATGATATTGGAACTAAAGATATGAAGAAAAAAAGTTCGTACTAACGTGGCCTTTGTACCCGACTCAAATAAATTCGAGTGTGTGCATAATCAAAGTTTTATAAATCAATAAATTGCAATGACTCTGAAACACAGTCACACCTTTCTTATGACTGATAACATCCAATATCTCACTAATGTGAAGCTTTATGGTAAAACTTGATTTGAAAAACTACTGCTATCAGAATACTGATGTAACCAATAAAATTTTTGAAATCATATACAAAATTTCCTGATCATCGCCCTAACTAGTATAATCCACTGCAAATTTGACTGAAATCAAGCAAAACAAAAGTTAAAGTGCTAGGGTGCGTGCACCAAGTCAAAGGCCCCTAAATCAGTAAAATACAATTGAAATACGATTATCATCAAAATCGAGCAACATCTTGCTGCAAAGAACCTTTAAGACAAATCTGGATAAAATCAAACAAATAACATGACTGCTAGTGTTCACATGCCAGTCAGTGGGATGCCTATTCTAAGTCAATCAACGGCCATAACTCCATAAAAATTGATCAAATATGTTGGTAGCTTATGACAAATATCAGATACCCATTTTAAATTGGTCAGGAACCATAACTCTATAAATATATGTTTAACATTCACTCATCATCAACTCATGTGAACTCTTGTTGGGATGAAGTTCACAGCAAATAATTGAAAATAAACAAAAATTGTGAATACAAATACTATGGGATGACTGTTTTCACTTGACAAAAGGGCCATAACTCTTACAAATATTAGCCCTACTTAATCATCACTTAACCCTTCTGAGATTTTCCTGAAATACAAAAAATTCAAGTGTGTATGGAATCCTGCATCTCAACTGTATCTGTGCAGTTGTACCTCCACCCCACACACCTCTGAACATACAAATGTAATGCTGATGACAATAACACTGCCACCAGTACCTAAAAAGTATCATCTTATATATGACCATGACTATGGAAGTGAGCAATGGAAAGGAAGGATGCTTGTGTATTCAAAAGCTTGAGAGAGACAGACTGATGAATGCATGGATGCTTTCTATATATCCACTTGACTATGCTTCAGAAAGACAGAACAAAAATGTTATAAATTCACTTCCAACATTCATTTTTATTTGCAAAAAATTGCCAGATTACAATATACTGTTAGAAGAACAATAAACAGCTTCTACAAACTTCATAAAAATCAAGTGTTTGCATTTTGCATATAACATTTTGTCATTTTAGGTACGGATTTTTTGTTTAAATGATACTGAGTGCTGACATTGAATTATTTTATACATTAATATCACTTGCAAAGAATTTGTCAGATCCTTGAACATCCCTTTAACAAGAGACACCAAACTCACAGGACACCTTCCAACATAAGGTTTGTTGTGTAAAAGGATCCCTTTCTAAAGAAAGTACTGAAACCCTGCTCTTTGACCTCAACCTATTGACCATAATCAATACCTTCAACCTACTGACCCCAAATCAATACTTTCAACCTCTTGACCCCAAATCAATACCCTCTACCCAATGACCCCAAATCAATACTTTCTATGCAATGACCCTAAATCAATACCTTCTACCCAATGACCCTAGATCAATACCTTCTACCTACCCAGGATTAATGACCTTTATGTATTAAAGATTGACAGAAAAAAACATACATTCTTTTGTAACATGTTGGTGTGACAAAGACTTGAAATTATAATCTATTTTTAGAAATGTGGCTACATACTTTTTAGGCAACAGTGTCCTTGACATTCCTGCTCCCCAGCAACATTGACCTCAACTTTCCTGCTCCCCAAAAAGCAGCTGTCTTTTTATAGTTGAGAAAACCACACTTAATTCCATTGATATCTATCTATAACAACTAATCATGCAAAATAAATAAAAACAAAATCTATTTTTTGCAGCAATGACCTTAATATCTGCACTAGTGATATTCAAATCAAGAGCCTAACTTCTTTGGTTGAGAAACATAAATGCCTAATTCCTCTGAAATCTGTCCAATAAAACCTCAAGTTAATGTGCAGAAACCAAACAACACAGACTCCAGCCAACCAGCTAATCTATCTGCCTGGATGGACAGTGGTCAACCCATTCCTCTGCAACTTTTCTTACTGGGTATTAGAAAGGCTATGGAATGATAAACCCAGTAAGTGACAAAAATATGTGACCCCCCCCCCCAAACAAACCCCCAAACAATATTCACAAAATATCTACCAGAAACTGCTTTAGTAAAAATAATTTTTACAGATTTCAGTTTAAATTAAGCTGTTTCTTTTTTCTTTTTTCAAAGCATTTTGTACTAACAGAAAGTAAATGTAGCCAGTCCTAAGACTAACTACTGAAACAACAATTTAAAATATAATTCTCAAACTCAGCTACGACAACAACATTGGAGTTATAATTAATAAAATAACCAATAATGTCAACTGCTTTATAGGGTGATTATATAGTTTAGCCTCCATCTTTTATACTATAAACATAAATCATGTCATTTTTATAAAACAAATGTAAAACAGACATATGCATAAAGCTGTATCACCCAATTAGAAGCATAAAGCACACACTCAAGAAAGAATTTCTAAGCATAGACATTGGTTAAACACTCCCTGCTGTTGTGACATAATCAAACAGAAACATACAGTAATCAATGCTATGACTTCAAATTCAATGGAAATCTATATTTTATATAACTGATATTGGTGCATTCCCTGTAATAATTAAAACTGAAAAAATAAAATAAGGATGCAGCGCAAACATACATTATATACTACAAACATATCATGGACGGATCTACTAATCATAAAATACACAGATAATGTTCTTCAAAACAAATATCGCACAGTTTGCAAATCAAAATATCAAAACAAACCATCGCAAAACTGAGTTCAGCAACAATATAAATTTCAGCACACTCTTGCACACACATTCACACATTTAACTCCAGGCACTGATTAAAAAAAATGAGACCTGGGTCTGCACGATGAGCCCACAATCAAAGTGTTGTCTAAAGAACTTTAAGCAAAACCTCAACTTCTGAGGACAATAACACTGCCAGCACCACAGGGAAAGTGACTACTAGTCTCGCATTCATGTAAGTGTGGTCTCGTTATAAAATTAATTTTACTCACAGATGGTCACTTAAATATTGAAGCCATCTACAATTTCATATATAGGTTTATGCAGATCTGATAATTCTACGTTTTTATGTACGAGCAAGTAAATATTTCTGTTCATGAGAGAACAGACAGCAGGGTAAAATAAAGATCATGTTAAAAGAATTCACTCCTCCTAATATATTACAAAACTGATTTTGACAGAAATAAATGAAAATGAGCATAATAATGCAGCACACATTTTTTGGTTCCAGTGTGATTCTATCTGGGTACATATCTGTACGTGAATAAGCATTAGAATATGGCGTATGTTTGTGGATGAGCATGAAGAGCTAATGACCCTTTCTCTGGACGATCACACATATCTATATTACGACAGAACCAGGCTCTACATTCTCAAAACCTCTAAGCAAGACACTCAAGCAAAAGCTAAAAACACCCCTCCAAATCAGATACAATACTTGGGGGGACAACTACATCATTGGAATTTGTCAGACTAATATAAATTAATATAAATTAAACGGCTATGTTATTTTAAATTGATTCAAATTAATATTATAGACTAAGTTATTTGACTTTGAGCTTGACCTTGAGTTTCTTGCATGAAACATTTTGAAAATATGGGGTCTGGATTTGCAATCAGATATCTTTGCAATATAAAAATACAGCACAAGTTGAAGATGTTAATATCATGGAATGCGCAGTACCATGCAAATGGTGCAATTGGTATTTGAGAATTTTCCCATTGTTCTAAAACTTCATTAGTCTCAAATGAGTATGAAATGCATTTAAAGCAAAGAATAAGCAAGTCTTCACACTTGTGACAAGATCTATTAAAACCACCTTTCCAAGAGTTGATTTCTTTTATATCAAAATCTGGAGAACAGCAAATTTTTACATGGACATGAGCACTTTAATTTTTATGTACATCAATTTTTCTTAAGTATCACATTTTTAATCCAAATCAACTATTGGATCAAATAAAAAAATGGCAAAATCAAAGGTTAAGTAAATCAATCTACAATGTGCATTTAGATGTGCATAAATTGTATTTATACAGTCAACTCTCACTACAATGATCAAGTTTGTTTCCAGCCATTCCTTAACCTGTGATCCTCAAAACATGTATCAACGAGAAGATTGTTTACTTCATAATTCCTGTACTTGTTATTTAATCTTGTACGTTTTCACAGAAATTAAATGTCCACATACTACTCTATGACATATTCCGTGTCAAGTAAAATCCAAGAATCAACATTTATGTTGCCTAGTACATCACAAGATAAATTCTAAAGTTCTGACTTGCTGCCTACAGAGATCTACTGTAGGACAGTATGTATTTTCCTTTTAAGATGGGATGCTATACCTGACAATGGGACATCCATTCCACTGGACACTACTGCTTTGTGCAAAATTATATGATGTCACATGACTTCATACGATATACCGAATCTTTTTACTGCCTTCTCCCCTGGTAACTGTCCTTCTAAACTGATGGAGTATTGTGCCTTCACCTTTGACTGGGGAACTATTCCCCACAAAGTAACAATAGGAGAACAATTCCCTTAGGAGAATCCAGTAATAAATAAATAAATAAACAACAAAAAAAATGTACAAATATGCATGTTACCATGAAATTGCTCTTGGAGTTAGAAACTTAATATTTAAATAAACAATAAAGATTTAACATTGAACATGTTTGTTCCCATTTTCTTCAGAACCAGAATTTTCTGCTGTAAGGAATTTTATTGTAGCAAGAGTTGACTGTACTTAATAGATACATAACAGCATCAGTTCTTCATTTAAGGGCACCAGTTTGTCATGCAAGGATGAAAGGGAATCAATATTCATGCAACGGCACTTAATTTTTTAATGAGAGAAATATGGTTCATTGACATTACACTAGCAGTAACCTACTTTAAGGTAGACTGCGTTAGTAAAATCAGTGCTTACTATGCATCATGGCACTGTGGACTTATCCAGACTGGAGATAAAATAATGTCCTTGTGATTTCTGTCTTATTAAATAATGAAAACGAAAAATTCTTATACAATTTTAATAATCATAATAACAGTTCTGTAAAAAATAATAATTGATAAAATGAAAAGCTGCTGTTGTTATAGGGTTTAACGCCATTTTTCAGCACAAGATAATACATGGTGGCCAGTATTAATGGTGGAAAAAGAACCTGGGAAAAACCCCGGAAAGAACCACCGACCCACGAGAAGCTACCGGCAAGCTTTCTCACATGCCCACATCACTGAGCCCGAGACTCGAACCCACGCAGACAGAGGTGAGATGGCAGTGATCTGTAACGTTGAGCGCTTTAGACAACACGGCCACTCGGGGCCCCTAAAATGAAAAGTATATGAGACTTTGGGAATCTTATGCCATTTACAACCTGCTGTAAATTGGTGATGCTGGCTTTCTGTTGTGAAAAACTAATGTGATATCAATAGCTACATCATACTGAAAACATTCTGTAATCAACATATCTTTTTCCTTGCATATTTGATAAAATGTATATGTTCTCCTCAATTGGTGCAAATTTGATGAATTTTTAACACTTTTTTCTCATGCTTTATATGTAATGATCCTTAATTATATATATATATATATATATATATATATATATATATATATATATATATATATATGTATCACAAGATTCACACCAACCAAAATGTATCTAACTGGTTTTGGATTCACTGGACCCTTAGTAACATAAAAATATAAAGTATTTAAAGTTAAAAACTCCAACATTTTACAAATGATCTTCCCTAATCATGTGGTATGAAATCTTTGCATTCATTGAATTCATACCATAAGAGGTATTTTAATACACCAAAATCATTAACAATTAAACCATAGATAACAAATAACTCTCAAGAAAGTCTAAAACATATGACATATTTACATTTCACATGTGATCTGACAACAAATATTGAAAGTTTTAGTATAAAATCAATGTGACATGTGCAAAATAAGCTGTAATGACATTTTTCTGTTTTTATCAAAAAACATAATTCTCATTTGAAAAAAAATTGTGCAAACTTTAATTGCAATATCTTCCAGTGTAACTGGAACAAGCCCATTCTGAAGTTCAAACATGGATGCATTCTGTCATCACTGTTTTTCTAAATAATATAAGAAACATGGTGTAATCCTACAAAGCCTAGCTTTTTTAACCAAGTCATTAATTTGCAAATATATTGTGCAACTGATGTTATTGAGGTATGTTGTGTTTATTACTTAAAAAAAGTAGTTCACATGCATTATCATCATGAAAAAAAATGCCAGTTTTAGCCTATTTAACTCCAACAGAAGCTGTTGCAGGGTTGAAAGTCATGTATATACCCATGTATCATACGGACCAAACTATATACAACAGGGATCTAGACCTGTCTTTGCATCATATACCTGTAGATTAGGGGCTATGATGTCTTACTTCAATTTATGACTAGAAAAGTAGGAGGCTTCAAATCATCAGTAGCACAAACATAATTACCCCATAAAATAATTCTAGGATATGATTGGTCAATTTTCACCAGATAAAATCCAGTATTTCTGTTAAAAATCATTCTAGAATTAATTAGAATTATGTTCAAAGTTTGGTGTATATAATAGGCAAATGTTGTAAACCAAAAGTCCTTCAACGGGTACTTATTATGTACTGGCTTAAAATAATTTCCTGAAATTTGAGGTTTGAAACCATTTCTGATATTTTTGAGTGGTAAGATTTTCAAATTATCCAATGTAGCAGGCCATATTCAAAGTAAGATTGGCGCCATTTTCATTAATATGACCAAAAGAGCTTAAGAAACCTGAGGAACACCAACATGAATTTGCTGTTATTACAGTAAAAATGAGATCTGCAGTTATTTGTAAGAGATTCTTCCAATTTTCTACATTTAGGATTTTCTTTTAAAATACTGTGTAAGAGAGATGAAAAATAGAGACATCATCCAATGAAGAAATCTCAGCTTTTGACAAAAGATAAAAGTAAGGAAGAACATAATCACACAAAGCTCTATTTAAAAAAAAAAAAATGCCTATTAAAGAAAGGTTATAAACAGTCATTAAATTTTTTTTTTTTTTCAATTGGATCTGTACTGTTATTGTTCAATATTCCAAATACATAGAATATTCTATTTTGTATCCTGTAATCACTGTAAGTGATTATAAAGCATTTACTGTAACATCAGGGATATCTATATGCACCATGTTTCTGATACAAAATAGTCACTGTATGAAGAGAAAATAAATGCATAACATGGACAGAAAACCCTAATTTTTTAATGATATTAGTTTACAAGGTTGTTTTATGTTCTTTTAAATGAACATGTTGAGATATATGATTTTACATTTGCAATTTTGGTCCCTATGAGAAATGAACACTTATGTACAATTTATGGATTTTCATCTGCATTACAGGTCAATGCCAATCAATCAAATTGATGGAATATATTTCAATAACAGCACAAGGTTCAATAACTACATTCCTGTCTACCATCTTATATCCTTCCCTAAAAAAACACAAAACAGAATTATAGCCCATTAAAAGTTTTTTGATTCCATAAACCTCTTTGTCTTTAAAACATAATATAGTAGTTAAAAGTGAATGATAAAATAAATGTGAAATAGCCTACTACTGTGCCTATTTTATTAAATGCCAAAAATTTTCCAAACCTTATTGATAGTAATTCAATACAAGGTTTACCCACAAGACGGCAGTCACTTTTTACCAAATAGGGGAAGGGGCGACAATTCTAATGGAAATGAAACTGTCTTGTCCTGCATCCAGTTTCTCTGATGACTGCCTGTGCTCTCCTGGACAGGGAAAAGTTTATACTGATAATCTTGCAATACACTATGTAAATAACTTGACATCTATATGAAGCAGCAATCTCTGAATCTAACATGAGATATCGTCCTATAATAAACTGTATGATTAATATATAAAAGCAACTTGCAAGTAAATTTGATATTGAAGAGTGATAAATCTCTCAAGATTTCAAAAATGCTCTGAAAGTTAACAAATAATGGACAAAAAACTTGTCACGTTTCTAGACACACAATTACAGATATCAAGATTTTGCTATTGTCCTAAGCATTTTTTCTATTTTCTGATCATTTCGCAAAATATTAGATTTCACTGCAGCAATTAAATCCATCTGGTCCTTAATTTGTTGATCTACTTCTGTTAGCTGTGCTTTAAGTGGTTCAACTGCTCGCTCCGTGATCCTGTGAAAGAGGAAAACCATAAAGATCAGAAGAAAACAAAAGAAGATCCTATGATTGATGGTAATGCAAAATGTTGTTCACTGTGCTATGATGTAGTTCCACTATATGTGAATTGCAAAAACACAAGTACTAACATGGCAAAGGCCATAAGAATATCCTCATCTCCTATCAGTTTGAACCAAATAACTTCAACTCTCTACAAGCGACTCAGAGGTAATCATAGTAATACTTCTTAAATTGTTAAGCTTTCTGTTAAGAACAGATCCTGTTGAAAATAACACTCAACCATGCTACGAACATCAATGAAATATCCATGCTTTTAATTTTTAATGATTTTCCTGGGAGCATTTCCTGAAAAAAAAAAAACAAATCAAAGAAATCAGTTACTGTTAATAGCATTTATCAGCCTCAACCTGCTACTTACGTTATTAGAAATGACATGTCATCGAATCATTGTGATGGCTATGAAGTTATTATGATGCAAGAATTACAGGATTAGGGGCATTATTATTACACAGAGGTAAAGAACCATCAACTTCATTCAAGATGAATAACACACTTACGCAGTTTCTCTTTTCAAGGCCTGAGCATGCTCCTTGTTTTCAGTTTTCCACTTTTCCAACTCCTTCTGCATGGAATCAAGATCTTCCTGCACATAGTCCATGATTTTACCAAGAGGATTTGCACTCCGTGTCAAAGTCTGTATACTTCCGCGAAGTTTATCAATTTCTTTCTGAATCTGCTCTCGTTGTTTTCTCCTTTGGGCATCTGACATAGTTGACCTGTCCTAAAAACAAGGAAAAATAAGTTATTATTTGTCCTGGTCATATTATTTTCATGACGTCAAAATTGTGCACTTAACAAAAATTCTTAAGTGTTTTATGTCCACGCTGTTGCCTGACATTATTCACCAAATTTAAATTTTACATTTTATGCAATTCTCACAAAATATCTAAAACCTGACTCCAAGACTATTTAAACATTTTCATTTTCAATTTTAGATTAAAATAAAATTCTGACACACAAGATTATTCAATGATTCGATAACAAAAATTTACCTGAGTCTGAGATTGAGTAAGATTACATTTGTATAACTATTGGTAAAGACTGGTTTTATGTCTAACACTTCTATGGTATGCATAAACACTTGAGTATCAAAATCGTTTTTGCTTTCAAATTAGCACATACATGATGCAGTATTCTCTCATTCTAATGCTGTCCATGGCAGTGAGAGTATACTACTTTATAGAGAGACTGCCTTGTAATGAAGTATATGATACAACACTCACTCATTATAACACTGTCCATTGGAGGCATAGATAGAGCCTTATAGTGAGACCATCTTATAAAGAAAATATCACAGGTATAATTGTACTACAACTTAATGAAATTGATCTATGAGAATATCCACCTTATATCAGGGCCAATTTAATAAAGGATGTTATCATAAAGTTCTGTATATTCTAATATTCTAGTTAAATATCAATATTTACCAAATGAATATTGTATAATTTAGGTTAATATGTCCATATAATTGTTCTACAAGTAACACATATAATAACAACTCTGGATGTCACAAATGCTGTAATAACATCTTGTAAGTCAAATGTGTAATGAATGGCCCAGACATCCAAATATAAAGTACTCTACAGTCATTTCACTACACTCTTCTGCAGCTACAACAAATAAAATACTCAATGTTTATTGTCATGTAATGAAAAGGCTCTAACATTCATACTTATTCCAAATGAAATTTATCAAACTGATCAAACGATTTCATACTTTGTTTGCAAGACTCAAAAAGGATAGAAATAATTTGATTTTTCTTGTAAAATAAATCTACCTGAAACAAGCACTCGTAAAAGATCCTCTACAGACATTTATACAAGCTGGTGTATATAATCAGAGTTAGTTTCTAAAACAAGATCTATCTATTTCAAACAGTCAGTAATATTGCTTTTTAAAATCCACGAAAGGATGCTCAGAGGAAGCTTTAACATCTATGTTCTATGATGATATAAACAGTTATTCCGAAGGTTGACAAACTTGGACAACAGCTTCCTTAAACCCATTTTTAACGCTGGAAACATGCTTGACACTTTTGCACTGGTGAATGCAACACTAGGTCATCTGCTCAGTCACCATTTTATCTGCTTAGTCACCAACTTATATGACAAGTCAGCATATTATTCGATTTGTCACCATTTTATTTAATTAGTGATTTATCGGATTAGTCAGCAAATTATCTAATTAGTCACCAATGTATCTAATTAGTCAGCATTTTATCTGATTAGTCAGCATTTTATCTGACTAGTCAAATGATTATCTGATTAGCCAATCGATTATCTGATTAGTCAGCATTTTATCTGATTTGTTACCATTTTATCTGATTAAATGAACAGTGAAATTTGCACAGGAAAATCCAAAATTAGTTTCTGCAATAGTAATGTAACATCAGAATGCTTCCATTAACAAGAAGCCACACACAAATCTTGAACAACACCTATGACAAGTCTCCAAAAATAAATGTTAGAACAGACCATAACAATCTCAAATGGTTACATAACAATTTCATAATTTAGGATTTGAAGCAATGGTATAACTATTGCATAAATCAGTATTAATGAGGAGACATAATGCTAGAGGAAAACAACCAATCAAGTTTGCCAATCCTCAAAGGCAGGTCAATTAACCACATTTTTGGTCATACATGTGGGGATGCAACTTACTTTCTGATTGGCTGAACAATCTGAAGCTGCTGTGATGTCACATTGACTCTCCCTATAATTTGTTGTCACAGAAAATTATATCTTCAGCTATTTTAGGAGAAAATTTTCCAAAAATTGGTACATATTAACATAACTGTACCATGAATCACATCTACTCGTGTATATTCAAGGCCATACTTTGCAAATACAGTTACAGTTTATAGACTCTACTCTTGTGGTGCTAAATGTCAAACAGTATATCTAAATATGTGCAAATAAATCAAAACATAACAGTAGCATAGTTAACACCTAATTTATACTGTCTTACTCACTATATCAGTCTTTTTGGTTTGCTGTGCTTCGTATTCCTTCTTGGTCTTCATAATATTCTTCACTAAAGCACCATGATCTTCATCTTCATCTACATCCATCTTCGTTGTGGTCTACAAATTATCAAATAAACACATTTATGACCTGACAAATTTGGGCATATACTCAGAAATGCTCAGTTTGGACCAGTCTCACTTTTGAGCATGTGAATTTAAAGTTGGTGGTGGGCATAGCAAAACAAAAAATCTTTCTTTTATAATCTGTTATTATTATGTCTTCATTGAACATTGTTTTGTTGAGCAAAGGTGTACTGAATACACAACACAAAGAATATTGTGCATCAGGTTTAATATACACAATATGTTTGCCTCAGCTGTATATTATTCTAAAAAATTTAAACTTGATAATTTGTCAGGTGTATAAGAAAGAACATGCTTACTTATACTATGTTAAGATATCTGCAGTGGCTATCTACATATAGAAAAGAAATATTAATTCCTAATTCATTACACTTTAAAGCCTTTCTCTATAAGCTCTTATCCTGTCCACCCCTGAAAGAGATAATGGAACGAACAGCTACAAATACAACAATTCATGCCCATGACATAGCATCAACATTACTATCTTAAGAAAGACAGACAAGTTACATTTATAGGAATGGCACTTCCAGCTCAGTCAGTAGATATTATAATCAATGGGTTCAATATTCACCAAGGCAAGGCTGGGTTGATGTCTGTCATTGGGAAAGGTCCTTAGTTCCCATTTCCATGGCATTAAATAGTAAATAATGTGTTTAAAGTGATGATAACCCACATGAGCAACCAACCAAGAGACATATATCATGGTACTGAAATATGTTCAAACTTGTTTTTTTTAAAGGCCGCCTCTGGAACTGAGAAAAAGTGGTCTTTTGAGACATGTTGCTGCTTAATTAATTATACTTTTCTTTTGCTCTGAAATCTATTAGAAAAAGACTGTCTAAAACACCTATGGACCTCTGCAGACTAAAAATTTAAGTCCAAAAATAAAAATCCACCTGATATTGCTCACAAAACTCCTTTAAATGGCATACAAAACTAATAAAATCATTTGTATATGCACATAAATATGCATTCCACACATCATCAGCCTTGATTCAGTGGTTGCTATGTAATAGTGTTAACAAGATTTCACCGAACAAGTCCAAGTTCTTAAATCAAAATATTTAAAAACTGAACAAAAACTAAACTTGCAACAAATAAAAAAAAAAAATCACTTAAATGGCATGAAAATCTAATCCGGTCTGCTACATATGGAATAGAAACATATCTAATTTCAATATGTCTTGCTTTCTGCACTGTCATGCACACAAGCCTTGAGACAAATAATTATATGGATGGACAGGCCCAACACTATATCCCTATGATTCAAACATTCTGGACCATAATATACTTTCTGCTCATAAAAAATTACATGTCAAGCAAGTTTCTTTATTATCATCACCATTAGCAGCAGCATTGGCATTGCCATCATCATTATCATCATCATCATCAACAACTTAAAAACAATACCTTTTCTGGTTCTGGGGGTGGGGGTGCAGATTCCTCCACTACAAATGTTTCATCTTCATCTGAACCTTGCTCATTATCTACTATTACATTTGTGGGCTTCCCACTGCCAAGTCTGAAAAAAAGAGGAGCTTTAATCAAACAGACCTCCTTTATTACAAGTGAATGTTTCTATTATCAAAGTGAAACTAACAAAAGTATACCATGGATCCAAGATATTTATAAAGTTAAAAAACATTTTGGTGTAGAATATTTTCTATTTTCAGCAGCTATTCTCAGCTACTGACATACATTTCCTTGTACTACCTAGTATCAACTTCCTTACATGAATGATTTTTTGATATAAGAAAACTCATAACTGAATAGACATTAAAGGGAATTAATTTTACAGCACAAATTATTTATGGAGAAAATGCAAGCACATTCTTGTGTCTAGCAAACATCCTGGGACAATGAGATTTATACATATATTACAGAGGGAAATTCAATATTACCAAGAGTCCATTGAAAGGGCTCTTGTTCTAAATGTCAGAAAGAATTTATAGGAATTCGTAGAACGTTTGTTCTTTTACTTCTTTTAGCATTTTTTAATTGCTAAGAACCAAGCTTGCATATTCTTAAAATACTCTAACATATCAAATCTGGAAAGAAAAATATTTTCTTATATGTGAGAGTCAACATGTTCGTAAGAGCAGAACAAAAATCATTATCATGGCTGATGCTGAATCTTATCATGAATAGAAGGTAATTTTATGCATCTCCTATACTGTTGAGACATACCCACATGCTAAGTTTGGTCTAATCCAGAAGCCATGGTAGCTCATTTGGTAAAGTGTGTGTGTGTGATTTGGAATTTTAACATGGTTGTAAAAATATTTCAGTCATATCGCTATGTCTGCAGTGCGTCAGTTTATAGCGATGTCTAGCACTGGCACATCATGGCGAAGACATGTAGCATCATGACCCACCCAATCACATTATCCTGACACCAGGCCAACCAGTCCTAACACTAACCTCTTCACGAGCACCTAGCAAAGCAGCTGTTAGTACCATTTTTATAAGTCTCTGGTATGACTTTGTTGGGGCTCGAACCCACAACCTCCCACTAAGCCACCAGAGCGATCATTTGGTAAAGAATCAGACTTGAATTGCAGGTTTGACACCTGCCCTGGTCAGCTGCCTTAGTGGCCTTGGAAAGGGTACTTAACTCCTATTTCCTCAACATGATATAACTAATAATGTACACAAAGTGCCTTTAGCCACCACCCCCCCCACAAAAAATTGGTTTAAACCATAATAAAATCAAACCCTAAAACAATATTATTTAACTGACATCATTCAAGTTATTCTTCAGATATTCACGCTTCTTGTTGCTATCCTGCTCACAAACCATCACAGATGAAAACCCTGGGTCAAGACCTTTGACCTTGAAATCTATGTCCTACCTATCAACTTGTTTAATGAAAAGTAACTAAATGCAAATAAAGTCTGGTCAACATTCATTTGTATATGCACATGAGTCACTGTGTTCTTATGCTAAAAGAAGTACAAAATTGCAAGCATTAATATTAACTTGATCCCAAGGACAACTACATCAACATGTTGGTGGTCTGATCTGTACCACTTTCAGTAGCAACTACAAACTGCAAGAGGTGTTTGAGTGAAAACCCAATTTCAATACCAGTGTTCCTTCAGAGTGATAAGTTTAAATGGTTACTGTGGTTACTATGTTACATGAGGGTGCCCCTCCCATCAACCTCTAATACACTTCCCTTTGAGGCCAAAGTTTGACCTTCCTCAAAGGATTGCCTTCTGCCACTTTCTCTTTCTCAAAAGCACCTCACTAAATCTGCATTATGTTTTATTTCCTCAGATTTCCAGTAATATTTGGTATATCATTCAAGAGTAAAATTAATGTATTTTTTAATCTCTGCTTACTACAGAAAAGATACAGTTCTCTATTATATCATAAACTGCAAGTTCTTTGGGTACAAAAGAATGCCCAGTCATTATTAAAAAAAATTCCGAGACTTTTATAGGAACTTCTCTTTTGACCAAACCTCTGAAAAATTGTGTGTGTGTGTGTGGGGGTGTGATTTAGACTTTTAACAAGGCTTTAACAATTTTAGTCATATTGTTACCATGTTTGCAGTAAGGTAGTTTATAGTGATGTCTAGTAATGGGGCATCATACCGCACCCAGTCACATTATCCTAACACTATCCTCTTAATGTTGAGTGGCAAGCAAGGCAGCTGCTAGTACCATTTTTATAAGTTTTTGGTATGACCTGGCCAGAGTTCAGACCTGCAACCTCATGCATCCAAGGTGGATGCTCTAACCACTTCGGCCACCAGAGTGAAATTTTTTTAACTATGCAGTGGTCCTAACAGAATGGTTTTTTTTTTTTGCGACAGTGTTCCTTCAAAACATGAGAAAAGATAAAAAGCATACAGTACTCCCTCATTATAATGCCCTCTATGGGAGCCCTGTAATATATTACCTTACCATGAGCCCACCTTATAATAAAAAAAATTATACATTGCTCCCTCATTCTAATGGTGTTCATGAGAGTCAAAGTATACTGCCTTACTGTGAAACTGCCTTGTAATGAAGTACATTATATAGCAATCCCTCATTCTAATGTTGTCTGTGGCAGCCATTTAGTATACTGTCTTATAGTAAAATAATAATAATAATAATAACAATAATAATGAGGACTTTGTATAGTGCCTAATCATTAGAAGCTCTAAGTGCTTTACAACATTTGACAACACTTAAAAAACGTATATAATGATATAATTACAAAAATAAAAACAGACACCACGAAATTATAAAACAGAAAACATGCTGTAAATATTTAAGGTAAGGAAACATTATTAGGTCTTTAAGTCTGTTCTTGCACTTGAAATAGGTGAGTTTTAAGAGCGCTCTTGAATGAGATCACTGTGTCTTTGTGTCTAAGTTCAGTTGGCAATTCGTTCCATGTTGCTGGGCCCTGGTATGCAAAAGAACGTTGTCCATATGATTTCATTTTCATAGTGGGAATAATGAGAATACAAGTGTCAGAACAGGAGCGTAAGTATCTTGCTGGTGTGTACACATGGGTGAGGTCAGATAGGTATGTTAGACTGGAGCCTGTCAGTGAAACGTAGCACAGAGAACAAATTTTGTGTTTAATTCTGGAACGTATGGATAGCCAGTGTAGGGTACAGAGCAGGGGGGAGGCGTGCTCTGATCGTGGTACTCTAAGGATGATCCAAGAAGCTGTGTTTTGAACTTTTTGAAGTTTCTGGAGTAGATATTGAGACGAATCAGACAGAATTGAGTTACGATAGTCCAGTCTTGAAAGTACTAAGGAACACACAAATGTTTTAGTGGCATCAACCGAAAGATACTTGCAAATAGAGCTGATGCATCTCAGCTCAAGATATGCAGCCTTGCATATGTTCATGACATGTTGGTGCAATGAGAGAGTACCGTTGAGAGTAACACCTAGGTTTCATACTGGCTGTGTGAATTTAATGTTGGTGTTGCTGATATTTATTGTCTGAGGTAAAGGATGTGAATGAGAAAGTCTTTGTGTTGTAATCAGAATGGCTTCAGATTTATCATCATTCATCTCCAGCTTGTTACATGTCATCCATGATTTCACATCGGAAATGCACCTCTCTACACCTTGGGTGGCAGCTTCAACTTCAGTTGGGTGGCTAGATTTGTATATTTGGGTGTAATCAGCATACAGTTGGCGAGACACTGGATGATGATCTTTCTTCAGCTGAGGCTTTACAATGGCAGTTTTGAAAAATGATGGGAATTCCCCGAACGAGAGAGAGGTATTAATAACATCAGTTAGTGAAGGCAATATTGGAACTAAGCACTCAAGCAGCAGTGATGTCGGAATCGGATCAAGTTCACATGACTTTGGTGCACTCTTCATCACGATTGTACGTACTAAATCCATAGAGACAGGTTCAAATGCTGCTAACGGTTGCCGCTAAAATTCTGTATCACAACTGTATGGTGATGACGAGTCAATTGAAATTGTGTTGTCAAGCTTATCTCTGATGGTATGTACTTTGTCACAAAAGAAATCTAAAAAACAGGTCCGGAAGGTCGACTAGAGAGAAGGTAGTTGGAAGTGGTGTACATTTGTTCCTTAACATTAGCTTGTACTGTTATATAATTTTACTACAATATAATAAAATGGAATCGGCAACCAAAACCACCTTACAACAGAAATGTCTTATAATTATGGTTCTTTAGTATGGTGGTGCTGTAATATGAAAATATTTAGTCTGAATTGTTATCTACCTCATGGCTGGCTCACTCTGTATAGTATCCTCTTTTCGTCTTGGTGGGGCGGGTCTTGCGCTTGCTGGACGTGATGTTTTTCTTCTACAAAGACAACAGTATGCATAAACTTAAATTGGATTGTTTGTTTGTTTTTTCTAAAAAAAATTAATTATGTAACAGACTTTACAAGTAATGGCCTTCTGAGTAATGTTACCTCAGGCTTAAATGTTGTCACAGGAAAAGCTGGCCAGTATCATTTGGAACACCTCTAAACTGATAATTAAATTTGATATTGTAAATGCCACTATTATTTATTATAACTTGCATTTATTATAACCTTAGATAAATTCAAGGACATCACAGCAAAATTAAAGTGTTTTTTGCAAATTCAAGGTTGTTAATGACAGAAAATCAATTTTCTTTTAAATAAAGTTTTCAAAGCAAGAACTCAAATTCAAGTATTTTTCAAGGTTATACAAAACATAAACTTGAACTTCACCATATGGCATAATGATCTTTATGTCAGAATCTTCTCATAATCAATATAAGATATAATAAATTTTATAAGCAGCTATTAAAACTTGTTTTATTTTATATAAGTATGAAACATTTCTGAGCTGAAACTTCTCTTTATGGGACTATCATTTTTGAGTATTCAAAAGTCTGATATATATATACCCTGAAGACAAAATTTTGAAATATACTCTAATTGAAAAAAGTCCCAAAATCTATATCACAGATTTAATAATCTGACAAATTAATCTCAACCATTGTGAAAAATCAGTGTGTGTGTGTGTGTGTGTGATATGGATTTTTAATGTAGCTATAACAATTTTCAGTCATATTGCTATGTCTGCAGTGTGGTAGTTTATAGTGATGTCTAACACTGGGGTATCATGCTGCAGACATGTAGCATGCTGTCTCACCCAGTCACATTATCTTGACACTGGGCTGACCAGTCCTAACACTAACCTCTTAATGCTGAGCACCTAGCAAGGTAGCTGTTAGTACCATTTTTATAAGTCTCTGGTATGATTTGACTGGGGTTCGAACCTGCGATCTCCCACATCCAAGGCAGATGCTCTAACCATTAGCCACCAGAGTGGTGAAAAATTAGTAAAAGGAACACTTTCTCGTCATAATTTTAATGACTAACACAACCATGTCATATATATGTTGTAATTTATAGGAAAATGTTTCAATCTATATTTGGAGTACATTTTACTTCATCAAGTCTAACAACAGCAATAATAATAATAATAATAATAATAATAATGTTAACATTATTATACTTATTTTATGGCATAAATTTTCCATAAAATTACTATAAATAAAATGTCAATACTTTTATCAAAATACTTTCCAACTTTCAGACTGAGTATGATAGAACAAACCAAGAACTACTGAAAATCAAAATAAGTAAGAGACTCAAGTGCACATCACTCACCTATCTGACATCTATAGAGTTATTATGATACATTCTAATAATTCTAGTAATGGTTACCACATTCGATGGCTGTCTGCGTGGGTTCGAGTCTCGGGCTCGGCCAATGTGGTTATGTGAGAAAGCTTGCCGGTAGCTTCTCGTGGGTAGGTGGTTCTTTCCGGGTTCTCCCGGGTTCTTCCTCCACCATTAATACTGGCCGCCATGTATAGCCTATCTTGTGCTGAAAAATGGCATTAAACCCTATAACAACAACAACAACAACACATTCGATGGCAGATCAGCATCATTTGTTCAACCTGAATGGTCAGCATGCTTTTTGTGAAATTATGTCAACTTTTCTATTCACTCATTTATGAGAAGAATTCAAATCACATTTATTATTTTGAAATTCTTATTTCAGAAAAAATGGATTAGCTTCATTTGTGCATAACTAAAAGGTTTTTAAGCCAGCATGCCATTAAATTTTAATTCCATTCTACGAGTTTCAAGAAGTTAGTTTAAATATTTGTTTCTACTTTTAATGAGGACAAATTCATTGGCTATTGTCATGGCCTTCTTATGTGGATGTTTTTGTAAACTTTGGTCAAGGTCTTTTTAGTAGTTCCTAAAAAGTTGTTTAAAGGTCTGTTTTGTAACAATGGCAGCCACAATTAATAGTGAGCTGGCATCATTTTCTACAAATTACTAAGGCTTTCTATGCCAGTATGCTTTCTGTCAAATCAGGCCCAATTCTGTTTAGTGGTTTGTGAGAAGTTGTTTTTTTTTTTTTACTATTAGTAATTTCAGTCATATTTGATGACATATGAGCATCATTCACACAAATCTGAAAGGTCTGCATACCTGGATACTTTCTATTGAAGTTTGTTGAACTTTTGAAAAGAAGCAATTTATAGAATTTTCTGTTCTTAATCTTGGCAGCCATATCTGTTGGCAGATTTGCAAAATTTGTAAAACTTTAAAAGCTTTCATGCAAAAAACACTCTCTTTCTGAAAAATTTGGTTAAATTCTGAACAATGCCTTTAAGAAACAGCAACTTGACAGTTTTATTTCCTTATTAATAGGTGTATATTTCTCATGATTTCAAAATTATATCAATCAGTATCCTGTGTCTTTGCAATTACTTATTCAGGGTTCAGTCCCTTTAAACAGCATGATATCGTAGGATATTAAAGTCATCTATAAATTTAATCTTGCTGGGATATTTTTCTCCTCTACAGTTCATAATGTACTCAGATTTTGTAATTTAGTAACTTCTGCACGTGAATTATTAATGTCATAACAAAATAACAACAACAATAATTATAATAATGACAATAATAATAATAATAATAATAATAATAATAAAAAATAATAATGGTAGCACATTAAGTTTCCTTGCAATGCCTGATTGCTAATCTATGTACAAATTGTAATATCTAGTATTAAAGTGTAAATGATAGAGGGAGACAACTCACGTTTCAGCAACCTGTGGTGGAACATCATCTTCCTTTACACTTGATTCTGCAGCCTGAGGTTTCCTTGTTGGTGAACCTCCATCTGAAATAAACAGACAGCTAGAAATATGTATACATAAATTCACCAATGTAATTTGTTTGAAAATAATCAAAAGTTTTCAAGAGTTAAGAACAAAACAAAGCAGAAGAGACAAAGACAACTTTGTAGCACTGAGCAACCTGAAAGACTGCGATACAATTAATATTTTTCAGGAATATTAAAGTGCTATGCATGATAGGTCGAGATATATGACATCAGGGGATATCGGAGAATATTTATTCACTTGCTGACACACAAAATACTGTCAGCTATGAAAAGGTTTGCTTATGATGATCAAAGAGAAATCATGAGATACTGCAAGGAGGATCTATTTGAACCAGTACACCACTCTCAAAACATGCATGACAAAATAAACACTTGATCTGAATACAGAAGAAATCAATAAGAACTGAATATGGAACAAATTTATGTTAAATGCTCGTGATAAATAATGGTTAAATCATTTATTTTTGAGGGTATGAATTGTAAAATATGAGGTTTTGCACAAATGTTTATTTTTGTTGGCATAAAAGTTCTAAATTTTTGTTTCTTTAAACCAGTCAATAAACTTTATGCTGATTGATAGTAAAAATAATGTTCTTTAAAATGATATGCAGCTGCAAGCATGGCAGACATCCACTGACATATGTGTTTGATGTAACACAGGTCAATGACTGTGACCTAACAATGTCAGCGAAATATTGTTTTGAATTGATTCTCCATCTTTAGTATCAAAATGTCAAAATTATGAAAGCATCCGTATATTGATGAATCAATGCGAACCTAACTGTATCCACAGAAAGATCACAATTATTGGGTCTTTAAATTCCTGGGCTGTGAGAACCATAAAATTCCCCAAAATTGGCTACCCATAAAAAGTGAATTCACAGTAACTGTGAAATAAAAGCATTACTGTCTACTCTCACTTACAAGTTTGATTCCAACTGCAAACAACACAGACCCTGATTGGCTGTCACATAATGTACTGGCAGAAAAGGGTCCATGTTTGTTCTTTTAATTACCCCAAAAACCTGTGTAGATCTAAATTTACTGGACCAGGTGCATTATGCAATAGCAGATCAGGATCTGTGCAGTTTGCAGTTGGACAGACTTGTAAGCGAATATATATGGTATTTCCTCTAAAACTGCAATGAAAACGTGCACTATACCCTATTCCTGTAACATATGTTGGCGTATCATGTATCAGAAATGTTAAAAACACCATGTGACTATCAAAGCAAAAATTAAAGAAAAGAAAATTAAAATACCATCACTTATTCCAGTTAATATTAGCTTAAACAAATGTACATAAAAGAATACGATTAGATGTATAAACTACGTAGATTCTAATAAAAATCTGTGCATGCACAAATGAAAATGTTTCTCATCAACATCTGGACATAAACAAACACCGATACCATATTCCTACATGTTCTATGTACTAATATTTGGGCAAAAACAAATATAGATACTAATCAAGTGGGCATACACAAATGCTGATACTGTTTCTAATAAAGATTTGGGCATAACCCTGTACAAGAATGCTCATATTGTTTCTAATAGACATTTGCACATGTACAAAATGCTGCCACTGAGTCTAAACAACATCTGGGCACAGAGGAATGCTGGAAGAATTTAATAACCTTTATAAATATTTATTTCTTCCTTGATGCTTTCAAAATCAACAGTATAGCACTGTTACAATTAAACATGATTTGATTTTATTTGTTAATATGTATTACTAAAGCTAAACTAGAGTCACCTGGTATGATATTTGAAAGGTATACATTTTTCTAATATAGGTTAAAATATATTTTACAGTACAGGTACTCCCCAAGATACGAATGGGTGACATTCCTAGGACCTCTAACTTATGTCAGTTTTTATGTAAGTTGTGTTTTACTAGGCTACATGTGGCTTTGACATCATGGTGAAGGGTAACTGAACAAAATACAATAAAAATCCTTAAGATTGTGAAAAAAAATGTAACGGAATTGATTTACATATGTACATAAGAGAAGAGGAGAAATGAAAACATATACTGTGGATGCACTTGATTCAAAGATCGAACAACAGTCTGTGCACATGTCTACGGTTCATTATGTATCTATGAGTTTATGTCACAGTTTATATATCTCAAGAGTACCTGCATAAAACACTTTTGTAATGGTAATGTCCTTATTTATTTTTTACTATGCATGATGACTCAAGATTGTTTATGAGTGTCCTAAATGCATAAAAGACATAGCAAATGAGTTCTCACAAGGAAAAAGATCCCTGTCATGCATAAAACAATATCTTATACATTTCTTGATGTTAAAAAAGCATTTAATTTAGTATATTACAGGAATTAATGGCAGAATACAATGTGTATTGAAACTCTAAATAGCACATTAGTCTGTCATGTTCCAGGAAGTTAAAAGGAAGCACTCCTCTACTGGACAATAAGGGATTTCCCACAGCTAATTTTATCTTTTAATATATCAATACAGTCAACCTGATTATAATGTACTCACATGTAACATAGCCTTGCATGTATAGAACAGTATTTCTGCTACCAGTCCAGCAGTCTAGTTAGGCATGTAATTTGGTAAATGCATACACCTACTTTAGACAAAAGTCTAACGTGGTTGTCAGCAACTAAAAATTAACAGGGCTGACCGTATATACATGTACAACAAAACTCACTATATTTCCACCAATTCTACCTGAGAAAACCTAACCACTATACATTTTTGAGAATAATTTTACCAAGCTATTCACTGATACGTGTAAGTATACTTGTTCTGTTTTTGATCAAAGCAGTCTATTGGGAACCATCGTCTATTAGCAGATTACTACTGTGAATATTAATGTAAAAAATGGTAAAACTTGCAAAAATTCAAACACTTCTAAAATTTCATGAGAACAAATTGATAACTGGAATTAGTAGCTCATAATAGTGCCATGTACTGACATAAACTTTCTTATCTTTCAAACTGTAAAGGACATAGCATGTTTGTTGCTTATTCAAATCATTTCAAGACCACCAAATTCTGAATATCTGAAGTTGGTAAATAAAAATATTTATTGTTTTAACTGCTTGAATATTTAAATGTTTTACCATTTCTATCAGTCAAACATCGTAGATTATGAAAAAGTACAGAAACTAATATTTGGAGGAAATATAAGTCTCCTAATACTAAGAACTAGTTCGGTAATGGAAGCGTGGGTGACTAAAGTGCAGAGACTGTTGTTATGGATGCGTGATAGTCTAGGCATAGAGTATTGCTATGAAACAAATACAGCTATATGACATATTTTAAAGCCAACAGGTCTTGCAACAAAAAAGAGCTTGGATAGTCTCAACAACTGCTGTGCTTCTCATACATTCTGATTAGCATTTCAAGCAACCAAAAGCAAATATGACAATATTAAAACAAAGTTAAAGAATTCAAATGTATATTACAGTGTTCTATGGTATATTCTTCCCCATGTCTTCAGTCATTAGGGGAGTGAGAGGGTGCTGCTATTTACCAGCTGGACCAAATTTCATGAAGTAATCTATGTAGTTCATACATAAATACAAGTGTCAAATATTACAATTAGAAGCACATAAATTAAGGCTGCTTCAATCTGAACTTAAATTGAAAATTGATTAAATATAAAAAAATTCTGAAGTATATTTTTCTTCTATAAATACTGGACAATAATGTAAAAATCTCATTGTTGCTTTCTGATATTAAAGGGAGTAAAAAAAATGGCTCAGTGTAGTACAAATATATTTAGAACGTAGAACTATTAATTAAAATGGATTGTCAGAGTGAAAAAATGGTGAAGAAAACATGACTGTCATTTAGTATAAGCTACAAAGACAACACTGAGCAGCATAAAATGACATCCATTTGACATCTAGTCTGTAAGAGACAACCTAGATCAAACATCTTTTGAATAAAGACAAAATGTAAGACCACTAAGTACAAAATTATATGGCACTACTGACCCATGAATCCATAGTAATATATAGCACAAGATTAACAACTTGCTAAATTGACATTTGACTAAGATGGTAACAGTGACAGCTATATCACATTTGACTAGGACTGTAACTGTGACTGCTATATCACATCTGACCAAGATGGTAAATGAGACAGCTATATCACTGGACGAAGATGGTAACTGTGACAGCTATATCACACTGGACTAAAGTGGTAACTGACAACTATATCACATCTGACTAAGATGGTAACTGATAGCTATATCACATTGGACTAAAATGGAAATAGTGACAGCTATATCACGTTGGACTAGGGCATTAACTGTGACAGCTATATCACATTCGCCTATGATGGAAACTGTAACAGCTATATCACAGTTGCTTAAGGAGCATCATATTCTACAGTGCCACATACTACTGGTTACATATGGTACAGCACTTTTACATGTTGTCAGTCAGTCTAATGCAATGGAAAGCTAATCTTAAAATGAATGGTAGGTTATTTGTTCATTTTATTAATTTTCTTATGCACAAATGATGACAGTCATGTTATTCATCATCTTCCTTACAACATTTTGCAAATTAAGATTTAGATTAAAATTATTATTGTTTTTAATGCTAAAAAATGGCAACTATTTTCAAAATCAATCTTGTACAGTCAATGTTTCCATGTTTCAGTCACCATCAAGCCCTTTTATGTGCTACCTGTTTCCAAGGAGAACTTTCACCCATTTGGCTGATATGATGAAGAATGTCTAACTGTATTTTGATGGGAAGACTAGCTTATCAGAGTGCAGTAATAAGACTTGCCTGATATGAAGGTGTGAAAGGGGAGTGTATACAAGAAAATCAATCAAATACAGTGTAATGAATGTTCTTTTAGATTCCATGAGAAATATCTTGCTACAGACTAACAAACTGCTTTGCCATGGGCATGTCCTTTTATACACACAGCAGTTGCTTCTACTATCTCTTTGAGAGAAAGTGTTTTGGAATAGAACTTACAATCTAAGGCCAAATATTCAATATACACTGACTCACGATATCAGTTAACACTGGAAAGAGCATCGAGAGATTTTCAAAAGAGCCCTCTATATTTAAAATTGTGCAAAGTTTGCATTCATGAGTACATGTGTATAACTATGACAATGGAAATTTATCGGCTATATTATTACAATTTGGTAAATAAAGGACTTTGCAAAATTTTCTAGCTCATGTAAGCAAAGTTTACTCTTTTGAAATCTGTGATTTAGCATCCATAAATATGTCAACAACAAAGGAAATTTATTGAGCTATGTTAGTAAAATTATGTAACAAATTGCTTACTTGGCAAAATCTGCTGGTCTGTCACAATTTGAGCAGAGTTTACTATTATAAAATTTAGGACTTAGCATCAATGTGTATATGCCCACAACAGTGGAAACCTGGCTGGCTAATCTGAGCAAAGTTTACTCTTTAAAAATCTTGCAAAAACACCCAAAACAATTATTTTAATATTACTTAGCAATTCAAGCTTTAGGATTTTCTTGTATTTAATCTCCAAGGCAGAAATAATAGCAGTACATGAAATCAGAAGATTATACAATGAAATGAGACATCTACGTGTGAATTATACAATGAAACAAGAAATCTACATGTAGATTACACAATTAAATGAGTCATCTATGTGTAGATTACACAATTAAATGAGACATCTATGTGTAGATTACACAATTAAATGAGTCATCTATGTGTAGATTACACAATTAAATGAGTCATCTATGTGTAGATTACACAATTAAATGAGACATCTATGTGTAGATTACACAATGAAATAAGTTATCTATATGTGGATTACACAATGAAATGAGACATCTATGTGCAGATTACACAATGAAATGAGACATCTACATGTGGATCATACAAAGAAATGAGGCATCTACGTGTATATTATACAATGAAAATATTATTCTGATTATTAATTTACAACACTGATGTTACCTTCATCATCACTCGAATCTTGGCCTAGAAATGGGGGGAAAAATTGGGGAACAAGCAATTAGAATGTGCAAGGTGAATGAAAACCATGGAGATTAGTTTTGACAAAGGAAATAAAACAAACATTTTCACTTACTGCTTTTTATAGGGCATTAATCTGTATATTGGTAAAGTGATATACTACGTTTACTTAAACCAGGTTACATTTTGTTTTAACTTTCTACTGTAAATAATAACAATTTATCATAATAACATTTGAGTAAAGTCAGTCAATTCATAATTGTGTTCCCTTCCTATAAAGTCTCAGATTAACACAGTATCATGCAATATATGCATAAATCAGGGGTCTGCTCTACAGTGTTCCCTTGCTAAAATGTGCTTAGATTAACACTGTTCCTGTTATAACACAAGTAAAGTCATAGATTCCATTATACTGGTTGGATTATATTTGTCTATATACTGTACCCCCAGTATAAAGCAATATCACTTATATTGCCATACACATTTATTGCTCCCATAAACAATGTTATATTTAGGAATGAATTAATTAATGACATCTGCACAAGTAACTGATGACCAATACTTGCATCACATAATTTTTAGGACAAATATACCAGTTTCCTCACTGAATTTGCTACGATTCTGAGATTGTTAAAATCCTGTCATTTACAGTATTATAATTATAAATTATTACCATGTTTTTGTAACAGGCATTTGGATTGCATAAAACTGCATCATCTGATGCAGAAAACTAGAGGTTATTAGTTCTAACACCAGAAAGGAACTACTTATGTATTCATGCACCCTTCTTGTGTGATTTGACAATATCTGTAAACAATTAAAAAAATACAGTTCTGCTATTTACTCATGCGATTCATGATTGCTTTTATTAACTGTTTGCAATTATAAGCATTGAACCTCCTGATCATAAAACTGCAAAATTTCACACAATGTATGAACTGTCTTTGCCCCACTATGGTTGTCCATGCAGTGTGTGATCAATTTTCAAGCTTTATGAATCCTGTAAAAGATAAAGTTCAATTCTTATGCAATATAGTACCTTTCAAGGTCATTATTTATGACCAAAGAATGTAAAAACCGAAGCTGTGACTTACGACAGTACTCCCTCAATATAAAATACCTCGTTATATGGCAGTACATTTTATAAGGCAATCATGGTCATGGAGCCCATTTCATTATTTTACAAAATACCTCAATATAATGTAACCTCACTTGTAAGTGATGAACCTATATGGATCCCATCCATGGCATTATACTGAGGGAGTAATCTATAGTGGTCTTCCTATTTTTGAGGTTAGCCTTTAATAATTATGAGACACCATTTTGCAGTGGTCTCAAATCTAAGGTATGGTCATCCTTAAGTGTGAATCTTTGGACCAATGTACTGAGGTTTGCTTGAACTTCTTTCTTTATAGAAATGACACAAGCCCCATATTTTCTTGATTTCCTTTGTCAAAATCAAACTATAAAATCAAAAAATGTGGTTTAGTTAATTCAATCCATGAAAAAGCTTGATTAGTCTAAATGTATGCATGATTTTGTGAAAAAAGGGGGTGTGGGGACTTATGCAATTGCGAGATCATTAAATGTTGAACTAAACAGCTGCCACAAATTGCATTTGTATTGATAGCATCTGTAAAACTACACTAGTAAGACTGTAGACATCACGGATGCCAAGCCAATGTAAACTGTATCAATGACCAGCTCCTGTTGCAACACATTAAAATTTCTTGTCATTGATTTTCTGAAGTATTTGAAAACTTCTATATAATTTTAGATGCATTATGTACATAACTGAAAACATAAAGATAAAAAACTTCATGGTAAAAATTCACAAACAAAACAAAAAAAATCGTAACAATTAGCAACACAGAAAAATCAAAATTATATATAACTTATTTTCAAGAGAAGCAATGAATAATGTGTCCACCAACTGTATAGTGCTAAAGCACTATGCAATAGATGTAGAGACTTTTGCCTCCACATATTTGCTACAAATCAAAGGAATGTTTAAACTATTTACTACTTAATAGTCTTATATTTTTGAACTGGCTTTGCCTACAGCCGTGAACATAAAGCTTTCAGGATGGTCAAACACTTCACCAGAAATATCAAAGACAATTCTATGGATATGGGCATCTCCTGTTCATAAAAAGTTTACAAGTAATGTTTATGTACAGTTTTAAGTCCCTTGATAAAATGATCAAGGTCTTTACTCGTGTACACAAATCCTCTCCTCACGTGAGCAGAAGCATATTTGGAGTAGCCAACAATACTCTAACTGAATTGGAAGATTATTACCAAGACAATGGAAGTTATCGGCTCTGCTTCAAGATACGCCATGATAAGCACAGTATGCTGGCCTGGTGAGGGTTCAAACCCTTTACCCACTGGTTGCAAATCTATGCTAGGGACTAAACCACTTTGTGGAGGGAGGAAATAATACAGTGATATGCTGCTAATTAAAATGTATCAACATGCAAAATTTCACGGGCCCTGGGTGGATGAGTGGTCTATGTGCTCACCATTACAGATCACTGCCATCTCACCTCTGCCTGCATGGGTTTGAGTCTTGGACTTGGCAAATGCCAGTACATGAGAAAGCTTGCCAGTAGCTTCCCATGGATAGGGTTCTTCCTCCACCAGCAATACTGGCTGCCATGTATAGCCTATCATGTGCTGAAAAATGGTGTCAAGCACCATAACAACAACAACAACAATAATGTTTCATGCATCAGTGATAGGTCAAAACATTTGTTTAGATGTAACAGGGTTCAAGACACAGGAGTTATAACAAGCAAATGCCTGAAGTGCAAACCTAAAAAATTATGTCACACATACTTTTGTTCAGTTGAAATGCATCCACATACCAAATTGTCATAGATCAAGACAAAATACATTTGGAGTCCAAGATTCTGATATTGTAAGAAATGGATAGCTGAAAATGCACAAGTCCCTCCAAGCTCAAAATATGGTCACAATAAACTTGAGACAATGTTATACTTTCATTAGTTCACCCTAAATATCTCACCAAAAATTTGTAAATTAAAAACCTAATACCAGTCACACAAATACCTTGCAGAAAATTAACCACAATAACTTGTAAAGATGGAGTCAATTTATACTAAACTTTCTTTTGTGTACACAAACGAGTACTGAAAATCATACTTCTGACTGAAACTGACTTTCATTTAACTACTTCAAATAACTTAGCTCCCATGTTGTCAAGGTGTGTAATTATCATTCTAGTTTGTATGTATTTTTTTTTCAGAAAAAAGGGAAGCATAAACCACTGATCATAGTGAAATACAGTTTATTAGCATGCACCCAATTGCAAACCACAATGACCTAAAACTGCCATCAAATAATGTAATAACAGATCCAGGTTTATGACGCATATTTATAATCCAACAAAAGTGTAAAACTTGACCCTCCATCATAAAATTTTTCTCAGCAGTTTATGTAATAATCTTCATTCCATTCTTGGAAAACTTAATACAAACTGGCAAATGCAATCTTTTGATTGGTTAAAATATGTTTTAGTAAGATTCAGAGCAGCTATGAAAAGTATTATGAATGGACAGGTCCCTCAATAAAACTGTGCTCAATATTCAACTAAAATCTCTTAATCCAGATTGGAAAATATTACTTGAAATATACAAAATTAACACAGCCCTTTGATTGAACTGAATATTTTATAGCACAAATTAAAGTCATGTCAAGTTTTATGATGGGGGAATGAGATATGCTTGTACATTATGCAATGGCATATCCGAGTCTACGCCGTTTATAGCGTTCTGCACATTAAACATAGCTGGTGAATACAATATCTGTAGCCAGGTGAATATGATATTTGTAAAATTCAAATATCCTAAGTATTACATATATAATACAGTACTTTCACACTTATGGCCATGGACACCATTAATTAAATTTCAGTAAAATCACAAGTATCAAAAAGGACTTCATTATAAGGTGGTCTCACTACAGGGCAGTATACTCTACAGCTCCATAGGATAGATTTATAATGAGGGAGTACTGTATACTTGTGAATATCCAAAGACTGTATATCTGAACCTGAAGTGTGGTTGTATTATCGCTCTTTCCATGAATAATAGTATCCTTATACGATTCCTCTTCATTTGCATATTTCACTGTACTTTAAACATTACAGCTTCTTTATATTTATCTCTCTTAAGTTTTGAGATTTTTCAGAAAAGAGCCATTTTAAGCGAGTAATCATGGTTTTAAAATAAACAGTAAGATGTAAACGGAAAATTGTTTGATGTTTCCTATCATGAGCTTTGAAAAGAGGGAACTCCAGTAACACAAAGTCTGAAATTTAGGAGGGAAAAAAATAGAGCTTCCAACACATTTTCTCTTGATAAGGATAAAGCTAAAAATTGCCACTGTCTTCATCAGAATAAAAATCCAATAATGTTTTGGTAATTCATGAATTTTCAAGCAAGCATCTTCATAATAATGATATAGATTGGAATGTATCAATAAATATAATAATGTTTCAAAGGCATCCATAAGATAAAGATCAGTGGGATGTGTATGTACAATCAGTATCATTTTCATTCGAAGGTAATAAACTGTAGGAAACATTCTCCTCATGACTATTTAAAGTGAAAAATAATATTGTGGATATCAAAATATGTGGCAGAGGCTGAATGTGATTTAGATAAAACCTTCTACCACTTAGTAAGCCACTCAGTAACTGGATAAAAAAAAGAGGTAGTACAATTTTTTTTACCTAATACTTCATTTTAATTCTAACCATGTTAAGCTGTATAATTATCTATCCTGTCACAATGTATGTGTGAATAAAGTATTACGAATGATACAGATGACAATCTTTATATCATGGAGCTGTACAAACAAGGTATATGAATATACATGAAAACAACGATTCTGCAAAACTTAGTGTCTCACCAGCCAATAATACAAAATATGAAATACTGCTGATAATGACATGGATGATGAAAATGATAAAAAAGTGATACTTATGTTTCATTATATGATAATGAAAGTGAAACAATAATGAATATCCACTCCATTTTAGTGTGAATTCTGTATAGTTTGGAAAACAACACTGTTCATATTTATATGTTATTGTTCTTTTTTTTCCTAAGGAGAAACATCAACCCCTTTAAAACCAATCATTCTGAAACCTACAGTAAGAAAATTCTTAGCCCAAGGGGATATAATATTTACACTTTTTGCAGAACTCTCATTTTGACATAAAGGTACATGGTAGCAAGGACAATATTATGCTAATACTAAAATCTGTAGTAATACCAATGCTTTTGTATGAAATTCAAGCACGCACACACAGGCAAATAAAAAATCAATAATTTCAAATTGGAAACACACTCTGCCTGGAAGATATTCAGTTTCAATTATTTCACTGTGCAAACAAAAACACATCAATCAAAGTAAAACTGTGGTCAGTTTTGTTACTTTTATTTTAGCAAGGAAATTCAGTTACCTTGAGTTAGAGTAACAGGTGCTGGAACACAGTACATACAACTATAATAGACTATGTATTCAAGAGTACTTTGCATTGTATAAGATTCATATGTATGTCATATATCATACTGTGATATAACACCAGTATTCCTCCATCATGGGTTAGTGTATGGTACTGAGTACTGGCAGTCATTTGATAACCTGATATACAAGTTTGATAAATTTCATATGACATGGGAAAAAGTTTTATATTTATCTCAATTGGAAAATCCAATAAAATCCACTATCCATGACAATGATTTAAAAGTGTTTAATCTGGATGACTGAAGTTTCAGAGAAAAATGATTTCCTATAAACTATCTTAAAAGTTGGATCAAAATTTTCTCTTTTCTGAAAAGTTGTTTTTAATACTTTTTGAAAATGTTCAAGAGTGTCTAGAAACAGATATTTTTTTCTTCTTTTTTTCTTTCAAGTATATCAAATAATGCCAAAATATTTACAATTTGTCTGTCTTTACTCTATCTGAAAATATGTTTCTAAAGTTTCACTTCAACATTACTGAAACTCAAATCAGAGTATGGAACAAGTGTACAACAATAACAGATTGTAAACATAATTTCAAGGTTTGCAACGATTAAGGTTCACACAGTAATCAGTTATGTTAATTTGATTAATATGTTTAATTACCTGCATGTTTTACATATTCAGCAAGCACTGTAAGAAAGGTAAGGATACCTCATACACCTGTGTATAACATACACCAAAATACAACAGTATACACCCAGACCTGCTGTAGAATTATGTAACAGCAGGTTGGAGTTGAAGCTGTTTGTTTTCCTGCATTAAACATAATACCCATGCTGCAAACCTAAAATTAAAGTAACTATTATTTTGTGTACATTTCATGAGAACAAAGCTCATGATAATCAGCTTACAATGACACTGTCGCAATGTCCCCATCATATGTACATTCAAACTACAAGTTATCACCCTTTGGAAGCTCTCTACTTAGGAGGTATATTCTCTTTCCCAATGCGGTTATACTGCATTAGTTCCAGAACATAAAAGGCAATAACTTAAACAGTAGTATAGTCATTAGTCAATATGTGCATCTTCAAATGATGACCATAATATCTACAAAGTCTCATGGTGTTCCACTAAAAATGCTGATACTAGTTGTGCTCACAAGATTCTTTTATTATACTAAATACAGTTCCAAATCAGAAAAAGCAATGACACTAATAAAAATTGCAAAAGCGCAAGGACTTGTCTCAATTACATATAATATGTACCAAATTTGACAGTGATCCATCAGAAATTGAAGGCCTAGTTGCATTCAAAAGATTCTGTCAAACGCTGCATTCAGTTGCAAGACAAAATGAGCAATAACTCTACCAAAAAATGATGGAGGACAGTAATTTGCAGATATGCACATCTTCAAATGACAATTGGTTTCTTCTTGGCATTAATGGCACAGCAACATGAGCATCATTTAGTGCCAAGGCAATTATAGTGAAGTATCTTGCCCAAGGACTTACCAAGGTAGCTGACTCAGGGTGACCCAATGCAGGATTTGAACCTGCCCCCTTTCAATGAGTCCAACACTAACCAACAAGCCACATGGTTCGTACCTCTATTAGACACCTCTTACACCATGTAAAATCTTGCATCAGCTTGCTGAGAGGCCCAGATGGTGATCAAAAGGTTCAAGTTTTATGCCACTCCATTAAAAAACAGGGGGACCAGTTTGCACAAATGAGATTGTGCACTGGAGCGCAGGATGGGATGAAGATTCCTGCATACCTCCACCTCATTGTTTAGATAGAGACAGTGTTATAAAATGGCTGCATGTGCATTCTTATTAATGCATGTATGGATATTAAGTCAAATAAGATATGACTGCAAGCTAAAAGCATCAAACATGATCTGCTGGTACACTATGCAAATGCAGATCTGGGTCTCTATTGTTTGCAGTAGAGTGTGTGTTATATGCAGGTAACTACGGTATCATGCTTGAATTTTAACTGCATTCGCCAGTATTTTCTTATTTTCATGTACATGCACTTTAGTTCTATGCAAGCACTGTTATCATATTCAAAAAATCATGCTTGTGGTCGTACATACCAATGTCTGATGCTTATTAATGTCTGGGTTAAGCCTGTCCTGATTTGAATCCAACACTGATTAAATGACATTAGTAAAGAGTAACTAAACAAAACAAATTTCAAAACTTATTGTGAATGTAACACTGTTCAGTTTGTATTTCCGAAAGAGATCTATTATGAGTCCAAAGAATGAAAACAACACATCTTTTTTACTTATTTTCTATACTTGGGACAGTCTTTTTCATGTAGATGCATTACATGATATCTCCCTTATCATTGAGACATCTCTATGACTCAGACTACATAAAATGGTATTAACAACAAACCAGAAACATTTGAAAACTCATGCTAATAAAAAATGCATTAGTTATTGGATGTATTTTGCAAAATCTTCTGGTAATAAAGAAAAAAGAAAGAATTCTGAAGACCCTCTGGAAGTATTCCATGTCAGTGTAACTGCCAATTTGGAAAATGGTTCATTTGTGCTAGCTTGCTAAAGAATGCAACTCATGTAGCAAATGACGCAACAAATAATAACAAAATCATTGATAGCTAGAGGACATCTGTAACATACTGAAAGCACAGACGAGTTTGTTTATCCAACTATTTCAAGATGTTACACAAGATCTCTGACCACTCCTACACATCACTTGCTAGAAATACTTGTAATATTATATAAAATACACCACAAAGTGAAGTTATTTATTTTCTAAGGAGAAGTAAATCTAACATTCTTCCAATCATGCACTTGTCTCAGCCTGCCAGAGGCGGTTTCCAGTTTACAATGAAAACTAAAGGTCATGTTACCAAGCTTATAATATCTGAAGTAGACAGTACAAGTAATATTGATTATGGTCATCTTCGAGTGGTGGCTGATGGACAAGCATTTTTGTTACTTGCATCATCCTCAGTAATAAGTAACTTTGTCTGGATGTCATTAAATGGTTGTCAAATTATCTTGCTCACACACAGACACATACACAGGGGAATGATTAGAATATTTTTTTCCACTGCAACATTTCGAGTTAAAATGAAAGTTCAGCCATTTCAAGATATTTTTTTAACTGACAGTGTTTACATTCACATAAAGGCATAGCTCATTTGTATAAACATTATTCTGAGCTAATGTTTGTTATGATAACTGTGAAAATTCTTAGTCAGCTATAATTGCATTTGGCATAGCACAGGACAGACTTCAACCACATTATTTGGTTGGGTTAAATATCTCATAGACTGAAGTTAAATACGCACATTCATGTATAGAACATGCACAATTAAGCCACATTCTGATAACATACTGAACATATTACCTTAGAATTAATACTATACCTTTGGAAATGTGCAAAATTCAAGGTATAATTGCATTATATCCAAATGTACTTCCTTTCTCACTTAATCACCAATTATATTGTACCAATGAATCCAACAAAGTATTAAACAATTAAAATTTCATGTCCGGTTCTCTTTGAATGAAATAAATAAATCTCTAAATAACTAAATATTTATATCATGGTTTCAGTGCATGATCATGCTAGAATTGGATAAAATGAATAACAGAGTTGGCGGAAAAGCATTTTTTCCTACATTTTCCAGACTGTGAGGTGGCTTATCTACTGCATTATTAAAACTAAAGAGGAAAATGAGTGACCCATTCAAACACTGTCCAATCTTGATGATTTACCTTCTTGTCGTCTACGAGATCCTTTTGCTGAGGATGGTCTTTGCATCCTTGCTGGAGGGGGTTCCTGCAAAGAAACACAAATTTACATACAGATGAAACATCCAGTTAGTGCACTGGATAGTACAGTGATAAACTGCTTTCATTTTGAGCCTAAGCAATCCTGGGTTTGATCCTCAGTTACCAGATGTACAAAATAAAGTGGTTGTCCATTCAAGAGTCATCGTTTCCTCTTGGTTTAGTAATGTCCTTTTAGTCTGCAATGACAATTCTGAGTCATTATGAGATATGGGTTTAAACTTGTTTTCAATTCAGTTAATTCTGACCCATTAAGATTTAAATTTGTTTAAAATCAATTAATTCTGAGACATTAAGATCTGAGCTTGTTTTTACAATCAATTATTTATGAGCCATTAAATCTTGAGTGTGTTTTAAATAAATTAATTCCCAGAGGCACTGGGTTTTTTAATATCAATCAGTAAAAACAGTAACTTAAGTTTTGCAATAAGTTCATGTCATAGTCTGGTGGATGTGTCACAATTACAGAAAACACTCACCCCATATATCAATAGAATCAGCTGCTACCAGCTCCTTGAACTAACAGACAATAAATTTCAGTTTATTTAGGGTGGAAAATTGTCTTGGAAGCTATATTTAACCAGTGAAGGATGACCAAGCCAGGGAGAGCATGGGACAGCTCATTCTTATTGAAGCAGGACATGTAAGCACTTATTATAGATAACCAATGAAATATGGAGAACAGAAATACAACTGTTCCCTATTCATTAGTCATGTGCTTCACTTTGTGCACAAACTGTATAGTCTCTGATACAATTAAGTATATGATCTTCATACGGTAGAGAAACCTGCAAATGGTGCCCCAGCTGTGGGCTGGATACTTAAACTTAACCAGTGTCTTTCAAGAACATCAAAATAAAAATGCCACATAACATTGGCATGTTCAGGGTTCCTTTTAAGCAAATTAGATAGCACTCTTTTTTTTCACAAGCCCAACAGACAACTCACTTAGATCATGGGATGGACCTGATCTCAACTTAGTGGGTCTCCAGGTATCAGGTTATTTATTTTTTTTAAATTCTGGGAATGGCATCTTTGTTATATGAATAATGTCAATGACTAACCAAAGAGCAGATGTTAGTAGTTACTGGCCCGGGACATTGGTTTGCTACTTTAAACCACTACCAGCCAGTCCCCTATAGCAGGGGTGAACAACCTTTCTAGGACAAGGGCCAGATTGCATTTTCTAAGACCACTTGAGGGCTGTAAACACTAATTTCTTTAATATAATTACTGTTCATGGGCCAGATTTCTGTGTTGTTTTAATTTGCCCTGAGGGCCAGACAGAACACGTTTGCGGACCAAATCTGGCCTGTGGGCCGAGGGTTGTGCAGCCCTGCCCTATAGGAATCTATGTTCCTGGGTCTAATATAAGCTCAGTATAAACTTAAACATTTACTGAAGTTTCTATGGAAACTCATACAATGATGAAGAATCAATCTCAACAACTTTGCAAGAATTTCAAGATTATACATTTAAGGAATGTGAAAGTATTATATTTGTGACAATTAATTTAATTACATTAATTTAAAAAAAAAATATATTTCATATATAGTATACAGTGGAACTTTCTCAAATAAGTTCCTCTAAAATCTGCATTCTTCTACAAACTGGTCACACATTTTGGTCCTAATATGGCTGTTCTAATGCAAATAACACTCTGTATAAGGAACATTTCCATAAACTGGTTAAATTTTGGGTCCCAATGGTGCCCTATTTAGGAAATGGTTACTGTAATTAGTTCTAATGCAAAATTGAACACTGCCATATAAAAAAGCTAATAAACTGTGCCATTCAAATAGAAGTTAATGAACAGTCTCATACAAAGAAAAGTTACTAAACAGTGAGATACCAAGATAAATTAATGACCAATGACATATGACATATGACAGAACTTTATGAACAGTGCCATACAAATGGAAGTCAATGAACAGTGCAAGACAAACAGAAGTTAATGAACAGTGCCAGACAAATAGAAGTTAATGAATATTACCAAACAAACAGAAGTTAATGAACAGTGTCACACAAAAACTTAAAGAACAGTGCCAGACAAATAGAAGTTGATGAAAATAACCATACAAACAGAAGTTAATGAACAGTGCCATACAAAAAGAACTTAATGAACTGTGCCATACAAAAAGAAATTACTTAAGTTAAATCTGGAAATGTGTTTTTACTGGCTCGCAAAAATTATTTTGCATATATTACATACAATTATTATGCATGTGAATACAGTGTTATGTTCTTTTTCATATAAGAAATTCAGTTCATGTTTGTAAGTTTTCATAGATTATATGATTGTTATACATATCTATATTTGTGTAACGTCTGGTACATGATTTTGTCTAATTTTTGCAATTTTTATTAGTGACTGTAAGTTGCAGTGATTATCTATAGTAGGATTTGGTCCATGTGCATAGGGTTTATTTCAAGATGTTCAAGAATGTAAAACTGCATAGGATCTATAGATACTTACGTATGTGTTCACAGTTACTAACTATAAAATTAGGTGTCTTAGAAGAATTAATTCTTTTTGGATGGTTTACATCATATGGTTTCTTCTAGATGTTGGAAATTTTATGATTTTTTTACATAGGTAGCAGCGATAATATGCATGTTTTAGCTTTTTTGCCTGTATATAAGTAGTTCAGACTGGACAGTTCTCTTATTTGTATATCTTGTATTCTTGTTGTAACATCAGATCTGTAGATCTGTTTATTGTTGTATTTAGATACTTATGAGAGGAAAAACATTTGTTTGGATTATTCAATGGAAACAGAAAGTGCTCATTGGACTATAATATTAATTTGGAACTACTGTCAATTATTTAAAGGAGTTCTGGACAACACCATTTTGGTGTCATGATTCTTGTGGACCAGTACATTTTGGATCTGAAATTTATATGGAACATTTCATTCTTTTGGACTTTAACAGAATTTTTTAAGGATTATTTTGGATTCAATTCATAATACTTAAGTTCCTCTTGAATTTACATTTTGTAACACTGATAATTAATTTTTTTTTAGTTTTATGAAACTTGTTGGCTTTGCTTTTTTCTGTTACTTAGTTTATGTCCGGAGAGTTGTAACAGTGACTTAAATTTGAACTGTGAATGTTTAGCCTGGAAGAATGGAATAAAATAAAAAAATTGTGAAAATTATTAATAATTTGTTAGCAAGAGTCTGCTTATCTTGTTACATTTTCCTTACTAATGACCTTAACCTCTGACCTGGGGATTTGATTACTGTATTATCAGATATGGACCTGGGTCAAGCTTTAGCAGGTATTTGTAGGTGTTACAAAGTGACAGCCTGGATGAGGAAACTTGCATAACCCCTGTTGTGACCTTCGCAGTGGGCACTGAAAAGACTGTAATGAAATTAAGGTCCAGACAAGCAAACATTAAATGATGGACAGACAACACAAAAACTTAATAAACCCAACTTAAGATGGGCATAAAAAAGTGAAATTTGTAACAATTTAAAGAATAATACATTTCCAGACATACAGTATGTTGAAAGAGAAATTTGCAAAACTGACTGGATGACATATGTATGTTACCTTTTCTCCATTGACCATGTCAGGTGTTTCATTTTCCTTCCCCTCATCATCTTCTCGCCTCTGAAACACAATGGTATATGATGAATCATCATTCAAATGGTAAGAGATCACATGTAATATCCTGTTAACATTGATGATAAGGTTCCAAATTAAAACTAGAAAGATTTTTAAAATAATTATCTTGTCTGACCTCATACTGTAATCACTACAAATACTGATCATCGAAGAGCAAAAGATAATTTAATGTTGAAAGATATATCTTATTTCTTGTGAAGCTTCTTCCTTTATTATTTCAATACAGTACTCCTTCTTTATAACGTTGTCTATAAGAACCACAGAGTATAAAGCCTTATAGTGAGACTGCCTTGTAATAAAGTCATTGATACAGTACTCTTTCATTACAATGCTGTCCATGACAACCATAGACTGTATAGCCTTAAAGTGGGACTGCTTTATGATATGAACATGATAAAGTACTCACTCATTATAATGCTGTACACAACAGCCATATTATACAACCTTATAGTGAGTCTGCCTTATAATGAAGTACATGATACAGTACTCTTTCATTACAGTGCTGTCCATGACAGCCATAGAGTGTATGGCCTTAAAGTGGGACTGCCTTATAATCATAAACATGCTAAAGTACTCACTCATTATAATGCTGTCCATGAGAACAATAAACTAGATAGCTTATAGTGGGACTGCCTTATAATGAAGTACATGATACCATACTCACTCATTATAATGTTGTCTGAATGGCCTTATAGTGAGACTGCCTTATTATCATGAGCATGATAAAGTACTCCTCATTATAACACTGTCCATAAGAGCCATACACTATACAGCCTTATAGCTGGACTGCCTTATAACGTAGTACATGATACAGTACTCTCTCATTATGTTTTCCATGGTAGCCATACTGTGCAGCCTTATAGTGAAACTGCCTTATAATGAAGTACATTATACAGTACTCCCTCATTATAATGTTGTTTGTGACAGCCATAGTGTATAGCCTTATAGTGAGACTGCATGTATAATGAAATACATTATGCAAGTAAATCTACTACTGAATAATGTATATACCTACCTTACCACATGAACTGTGTTGTAATAAAAAACCTTGTAATAAGGGAGTGCTGTATTTGTTTATGGAGGAAAGCTTGTTTTGAAAGGCTAAAATCTAAAGACCAAGGCATGATACACCTTTGGACAATCATGATATTTATCCCTGTCCTGTTGGATTAAGGGAATCAAATGACATTTTAACATTTATGGTCTAGTATTCTTGCAAGTGGAAAACTAGGCCACAGTACAATTGTATCTCACAATAATGTACTTCAGAATAACAAGGTCCTTTTGTGAGGCAATAATGTTCATGGAAGCCATTACATTATGTAATAGCACTACTTTATTAGTTACATGTCATTTACTGAATGGAGTGTGGAATGTTATGACCATCATGAACCTCATACACATTGAGCTGTATGGTTCAAAACATCAAAAAGGTTCCTATAACATGGTAAAGAAACATTTAACAAATTTATCAACTCACAAACATAATTTTTTTTGCTTAGAGTATAATCTAGAGCGTGTATTGTGAATCTCTAAACTGCCATTACTAGTCATGGAGATAAATGTTAACAATGCACTAGTTTTAACAGCTGGGATGAAAAACCAGCATTCAATTTGTTTAATTAAAATCTAGCCTTCTTTGGAGGGTATAATTTCCACTGATAATAAATCATTTGAACATCTTTCTTTCTGAAATAATAAATTTTACATCTTCATAACTAAAAATTATATTCTTTAAAACAAATTTATTAAGCAATATTATGCATAGTTTACCCCAACATAAGGCAACCTCACATGTAACTCAGTACACATTTTATGGCTTCCATGAACATTGTTACAGTGAATTATCACTGTATAATGCACCCCATATAAGGCAACCTCACATGTAACACAGTACACATTTATGGCTTCCATGAACACTGTTACAGTGAATTATCACTGTATAATGTACCCCATAAAAGCATACCAACATATAACACAGCACACATTTATGGCTCCCAAGGGACAGTGTAATAGTGAGTTATCACCGTATTATGTACACCATTATAAGGCAACCCAACATATAACACAGCATACATTTATGGCTCCCAAGGGACAGTGTAATATTGAGTTATCACTGTACTATGTACCACATTATAAGGTGACCGAACATAAACAGAGGATATTTTCTTTTCTTAAGTTAATACCAGATATATTTCATCATGTGGTACCAAAATCGAGATATTTAATGAGCTGTGAAGCCATGAGTTAAAATATATTGTTTTTAGTATCACAAGATGAAATATGTCCAGTATGAACATATTAAAAAAACTTATTCTTTTTTTATATACCAAACTTTCTCCAGAATCAAAGTTCAGAAGCTTAAATGCACTCTACAGCACAACAAGCCAACCCCAAACCTCATTTTTGTAAATTCACCTCACTTTCACTGGCTGATCATATATGATATGATATGTGATATAAGAAAGCAGTAGGATTGGGCTGATCTAATCTTTTGCAGTAAATTAAATTTTTTTGTTACCCTGAAAGCTATTTGACCCTATCTGAAAAGAAATTCAAGTGTGATTCAGTAATGTATCACAACACGTTTATCATTGTTTTCAAGGAAGTAACTGGAAATAACTTCTGACAGATGTGAATGGCATCTAGTCAAATTTTGTTATCAAAGATTAATTTCCATGTCTGAAATGTAAGACAGCTTCTATTTATTTGTCAACCACACAAAGTACTAGTTTGCCACAGGTACAACTTTTGTAGGTACACACAATCAAGCATCACATGGAATGATGGGAACTCTTATATTTTCACATGTGAAAATATGAGGATATATTTGTCAAATGTGAAAATACTGAAATGAAAAAAATATGAAAATTATTTTGCTAATAAGTCTCTATATTTCACACTTAAGTATATAATACAAAATATATTTATTTATAGATCCCATGAACAGTGTTATATTGAGTTATCACTGTATCATGAACCCCAGGCATTACAAGGCAACCTCACATAACATGGCACACATTTATGTTTATAGCTCCCAGGAACAGTGTTACAGTGAGTTATCACTGGATTACATACACCATTATAATGCAACATCACATATCAAACAGTACACATTTATGACTCCCAATGAGTTATCTTTCGATTATGCATCCCAATATAAGGCAACCTCACCTATAAATATGTACTCATTTATGGCTCCCATGAACACTGTTACAGTGAGATATCATTGTATAATGTACCCCATATAAGGTGTGTGCGTGTGATTTGGACTTTTAATGTAGCTTTAACAATTTTCAGTCATATCGCTATGATGTCTGCAGTATGGCAGTTTATAGTCATGTCTAGCAATGGGGCATCATGCCGCAGACATGTAGCATGATGTCCCACCCAGGCGCATTATCCTGACACTAGGCCAACCAGTCCTAACAGTAACCTCTTAATGCTGAGTGCCTAGCGGGCAGCTGTTAGTACCATTTTTTAAGTCTTTGGTATGACTCGGCCCGGGTTCAAACCCGCGACCTAATGCATCCGAGGCAGATGCTCTAACCACTAGGCCACCAGAATGGTGCACCACATGTAAGGTAACCTCACTTATAAAAATGTACTCATTTAAGAGTGAATTATGGAGAAATGTATCTTGGTATGAAAGAAGGGATAAAGAAACTGTTGCATGGAATGGAGTATCTCACCTGCATGCCATACAATAATGCACCCCATTAGACAATTAACTTTAAATCTTTGGAATCATCACAATGAAGGCACTGATGCTGTAAAAGTGATACCATTGTCTCTGTCTATATGGAAAAAATGAAGATTGAACGAGACAAATATAAAAAAAGTCAATGTAAAACAATGTTCAAAAAGGTATGATCACCACAAGACCTTCTTTGAGTTGTTACATAACTGTTAATTATGAAAATAATTATAGTAACAATTTATCATTTCTGCAGAAAATCAATAAAAGGTTAGCAAAATGAACTGACAGATGAATAGTAATTTCTTGACTCAATTGTTTCCCCTTCTATGTACTACTTCTTTTCATTTAAAATATTGGAATAAATAAGTATATCAAACAATATCCTAAGGCAGATGTTGACCAAAACAAGATGGGGAAAATCCTAAAAATCTTGAGAACAAAATAAAATTCTCATGGAAATTTTAATTTAGACAAAACTAGGATTGGAAAGAAAGGAGCGTGAAACTGTACATTTATAATAAAAAGTAAAACAAGAGCAAACTGACAATGAGAAAAAGGAATGAACTTGAAATGGTAACAATCAGGGTAATAATAAACTTAAAAATTGCTCAAACACAAATGTAAAACAAAGAATTTGCAAAATTAACCAAATAAAATTCTAAACTTTTAGAAGTTTTCAACAAATATCATTGAACCTTGTTTGCCAACATAGTAAAGCTGCTCTTTCTTCTCTTGTCTTCAACCTTTCTTTTCTTCTTTTTGTACACATTAAATGTAGCATCTTCTTTCCTTGAACTACTTGTCTGCGTTTCTGAGGTCAAGTCAACATCTGGTGGCTTAACTTGAATAACATCTTTCTCAGCTTCAGATCTGCTTTTTGATATTGGTATTGTTTCAACATTAAATTTGCCCTTTGACTTGACCTTTGATAGTGGTGTCTGTTTACTTTCTGATCTAACTTTGATTTCTGATGTGTGTTTAATAGGAGCAATTGTACTATCAACCTGACTCATATTTCGATCCCCTGACTTCCTCACATTTATCTTTGTTTTATCTTCAGCTGTTTTCTTTGAAGATCTTTCTTTTGGTCTTGGTTTACCTATCACTGTTACTGAATCAGGTGAATCTATGGGTGTACTTGTTCTTGGTCCAACACTGTCTCTTCTCTGCTTTGGCTTTGAGGGAGTCTTTGTAACAGCCTGTGTTGCAGACTTGTTCTCTTTTGGTCTAGTTTTAACATAACTTTTTGAGGCACCTTGATGTCCCTTTCCAACATCTTCTTTTGCTTCTTTCTTTCCAATGTTTTCTTTTGATTCCTTAGTTCTCCAATCGTTCTGTGTTTCTTTCTTTCCCACTTTCTCTTTTGATTTTGTTATTCCATCTTCTTTTGCTTCTTTCTGAGCAATGGCAATTGCTGCATCAGATTCATCTAATCCTATGTTCTCCATGGCAATTTCTGCCACCTCTTTTTCTTTTGATTCCCTTGAATCACCTGATGACTTTTGTGACTCTGAATATTCTTGAGAGTCTGTTTGATCAAGATTTGTCAATGAACTACGTTCACGTCTTGGTCGAGCAGCTTTGGGTCTATTAGCTCGTGCTCTGGACCACTGCTGGCGTCGTTGCTCTTCTAATTCCTGAATTTCTTTCTCATCTAAGCCTTGAACTTCCGAGTTTTTATCAAAGGTCATGTTAAGAGGAATATCTGGTGAATTATTTGGCAGAGAAGCCAATTCAGAGTCTGAAGTCATCAATTCATCGGATATGATGTCAGATGTTTTCAAATCATTCATATCATCACTGAACGATTCATGGATACCAAATTCTGCTTGATCCATCTATTTACCAGAAAATGTTGACATTTATATTTATTATATTCACAGAGCATATTGGCAATCTTTCACTTGTGCTGGTGCAGTTGTCACCTAAGTACACCTCACTTCAAAGTGTAACAGGTGTATTAACCAATCTGAGTTTGTATTATGAAATGCTTGAACTACACCAGTATATGTCACTGAACTGTACTCTATATGACACTTCACCAGCATGAGTGTAGCATGGTCAATCCACTTTGTGAGTAACCTAGTATTGCAATGCTATGTCAGCTTATGTCAATGACCTACACTCTACATCACTCTTTGTCAGCATGATTGTAGCATGCAAATTAGGCCCAAGATGATATCTGTTGTCTCAGTCTAAACTAAGTGTTTTGATGAATTTATGAACTTAGCAAACCTTTTATGATTCTTATTCTTGCAACTTATACATTACCAAATAAACTTTTTAAAAAAAATTTCCAAAAAGAATGTATGAAATAAAAATTAAACTTTACTCAGCAAAATGGCATATGCAATACAAGAGTCCCATCAAGGGACTGACACTATACCTGTCTATGCTGAAATCAATTTCCAGGAATTGACAATAAGTCTGTTTATTCTGTATTTAATTCTTATTAACTTCTTAGCATTTAAACCATCTATGATATAAATGTAGCTTAGAAACTCTTACATATAATTATGATTTTAAAAAATATTTTCATGTGTTTGAGTTAACACGTTCACAAGATACCCATATGTGGTGTGCACATTTCTGTCTTGGCTTTTCACCTTGTACCTGATACAATGGGGAGAAAGCCACCGAACATATCACACAAAATTTCAAGATATACTCATTTGCTAAGTTTGGTTAAATATATAATTAATGATGGGGAAAATAGACGCACAATCTGCCCACATCACACACAAAGAAACTATGTAAGTGGCAACAATCAAGGTATTATTTAGATATATCCACAAACTGGATTGGATAAAAGTCCATTCACACCTGTTTGTGTCATTATCCTCACAAACCAGATCAGCTAAAACCCTGAGTCAAGACCTTTGACATAATCAGTATCTGCGAGCTGACTATCCGCTTGTCCAATGGAATAAAAAAATCCAGTCAAATTTCATCAGTGTGGCCATGCATTCTTTCAGGATAAACAGCAAGCTCAGCAGCTGTTACAAGACCTGTCAAACTGTGGGATGTCACATTAGCATCAATTTCATTTAGAAACAACTATATAAAGTGAAAGTTTTTCTGTAAAAACCTAATGTCATTACAGCCATCCATTGGAGTCGAGAAGTGACAACAGGATTTTCAAGATGGTCACCATGGCATCACTCTTCTTCTATTAAGAACCAACTAGATATGGTTCCACTCCTGATATATACATATATATATATATATATATATATATATATATATATATATATATATATATATATATATATATATATATATAAAATTGAGGAAATGAAAATAACAAGCATAATTTCAGATAAATCAAATAAATCAAATGTGGAATCCAAATCAAACATTTGCAAAATATGTTAGCAACTTTAATTTTATCTTGTAAAACTTTGATGCAGCCAGCATTGTATTCTTCTTTGTATTAACCTCAGTGTTTTCAGCATTCAAATGGCTATCAAAAGAGCTCCTTTAACCTTTATTGCCAATCACGATGTTTTAGGATCATACAATTTTGTGCCAATTTGGCAGATCTGATATATGTGCAATTTTTTTTTGAGAATACTCTAGTGATATTGTGTCTATCATATTATACTATTTTTCCTTCAGGTATTTTAAACATATTTTTCAACATTAGTTTTTCAGTAAATCTGTTATAGTCTGACTGGCCAACATTTAGTGAATTATGCTACATGACGGCTATAAAAGATATACAGTCCTTCACAATTTCCTGTCATGATCTCATGTGCATGCAAGCACAAACCTCATTTTGCAAAACCAATTATAAATCCAATATTTAATATTTTGTATTCGGATCAGTCAACAGTAACTTAAATTTGTTGCACAGAATATTAAAGTGTCCAAGTAGAACCATATTCATTAAAGTCTGACTGGTCAACATTCTGAGGCTGTCACTAATAATGGATGCTAATGACCAATGCTAATAACCTACCTTTCTTCCCGATTTCCTGTCAGCATCTCTATCTCTGTGTCTGTCATCTTTGTCCCGACTTCGATCACGCTCTCTATCACGAGACCCCGAATCTCTATCCCGACCACGTTCTTTTTCCTTGTCTCGTTTGTCCTGAAATGCATACATTTTGAGAACAAGCGTTTGAAATCTTGTTGTACAGTTTTAAATGAAACCAACTCAAAACTGAAAATTTGAAAGCAAACCATGTACTGAATTGTTTGTCATCAGATATATTGTGCGAATACATTGCAAAGCTCTGTACGATGCTGAAAATGGAACTCCGGCATCAGATTTCTCTGACAGCTGGAGGTCAGTTTCTAGAAATATGTTAACTGAACCTTGACAACTGAAGTGGTTGAAAAATCTCTAAAAATTCACTCAGCATCAAAGCAATACAAATTTTGCTTACTCAGAATAGACTCTAATTCAACCAGTTGCTATTGAAACATAAAAGTTGATATTATTCTTGACATAAAATCAATCATGTCAAATGTGTTAGTGACTTTAATTTTACCTCATAAAACTTTGATGCAACCTGTATTATTTCTTCTTTGTAATAACCTCAGTTATCTCAGCATTCAAATGGTTATCAAAAGAACTATTTTGTAATTTAATAAGTTGTTTTCCAGACTGATTCTGTGATCCTTCTAACATAATTTTTAAGTAATTACAAATATGAGACCAGCCTGCTCTCTTTCTCTCTCTCTGGTAAGTGTTTAATATTAGTATTGATGAGTGTGAGTGAATTGCTTGATCAAAACATGGAAAACAAAGGTCTAGTACAAAGTATAAACTTTCAAATAAACAAGGTAATTAATATTCAAAGCAGGACATTATTAAAGATAATTGCTGGTCAGCCTGAAACTGCACTTACTCAGTCAGGAAAATGATTTGTAAATCCATTCAACTACCTGAAAGTTTCACTTACCATTTTGGCTTGGGCAAGTTAAGTTTCAACCCTTGAATTTAAAGCCCTGAAACTGGAGGTCCTAGACGCCCTCTCTACCAAGATCTTCATGTTGTGCAAACATGTTAAACACAATTCTACAAATCCAGGCAGTACAATCTTACTGTGAGTACCATTACTAAATAATATAAGTTTTAAACTGTGAACCTCAGTTAAATAATGTTTGTGCTCAAAATATTTTATACTAGTAAGGCATGCAGTTGTTGCTCTCACACCACAGCTACACTCTGATCTAATAGCCCTAACTACCTTTGAACTTCTGACCTCAAATTCATTTGAAACCTTTAAGCATCCTCTTTAACAGATGAGAGGTCTAGTTTGGGAAACATGACTCATCCATTGTTTTGCCCAGACTGGATTATCTCCCCAGAACAAAAGCACTCTGAATACATAAGAATGAGTCAGAAGTCACATAATAGTGATTTAACTATCAATAAAATGTCCACTACTGGTTTGGCTACATCTTAAACATCTCCTTTTGCAACCTGATCACTAATAAATAGTAACCTCAAGCTACCTGGACATAAAAATATCTTCCCACTTAATCACATTTATGAATTTATATGTATATGAATGAAAAAGTAACAAAATTTTAAAAAATCTGCAAGGCTATGAGGAATTTATTTTTCTTCCAGCTTAACAATACTGTGAAACTACTTTTACTTGTTGGAAACCAATTTTAAAGGTTTTTCATGGTTACAACACACCACAAGTTTTACAGCTCCAACGATTAATGATCATCTGTGGACAAAAGTTTTAGAAAACCAATGATAAATGATCCTCCGTGGCCACATAAGGTACCCCTTTCCCAAATCCAAGATTTTAAATATCAAAACAAATTTCTTTTTCTTTTTCAAAGCCAAAACAACTGATACCTACCATAGTCAATGACTTTATTGTATGAGGTTCTTATCTGCTTTAAATGTGATAAAATAATCTGGGGGAGTTTTTTATTTTGGTGTCACTTGAATCATTTTTATATTATTTAATTGCAAGCATGGCACAATTTGCACTATATGATGCAATAAAGCAATGGGATCAAAACTATATAACCAGAGTTGCACAGTTTTTTAATGACAATGGTATTAGATTCATACTTATATATATCCACCAAGAAGTGACTGGCATTATTTGGCCTAAGAAGAGTCCATATATTGTGAACCAGACCATTCTGGGCTAGTATTTTTACCCTGATATGTGACCTATAATAGAATTCATGGATTTATTAAACAAATGGATTTAAAATGGCAGGCATTATGGTTTTCTGTGGATTTTATGACACGAAGGTGGACAAAATATATTTGTGACTTGTTCTACTCAATAATATAATTGTATCATACACTACTTCATTTCTCCTATCTATCTATATATCTATCTAGTTTGGATTTGTTTATTTTTCCAAAGTGCAACTCTGACTCACTGACAAAAACTTAGCCCTTCAAATGGATCTGAGCTGCAAGATACATCCCAACTTATAAGAAGGTCAAGAGAAATTGGTTTTTGGCAGTCCTGAAAAAGGGTGGGATGGGGGTGAGTCAACTTACACTTGAGTCAACATATGATCAAATATACCGTATTTCACGTATTTTTTTGTACCCTTTAATTTTTCGTACACAATCCAGTTATCAAAATAATAATTATTTAAATGTATCATAATTTTTTGTACATATCACTTTGTATTATTTGAAAAATTCATTAAATTCTCAGACATAAAATTTCCACTAAGAAGATTTACGTTTGCAAAAAAGATCGAAAATACCGTATTCCCATTTTGTTCTTACAAAAATTAATGATTAATTGTTGGTGAGAAAATAAAATGATTGATGCATAAGCATGGGCGCCCGCAGCATAGGTCAAGGGGGGTCACGTGACACCCCTGGAAATCATACTGCAATATATATATATATATATATATATATATATATATATATATTCCGACAAGTTTAATCATGCAAATGAGGCTGAAAATATATCACAAGATTCTGTTCAAAATGCTTAGTAAATATTAGCTTTAGTTTCAGACTGCTTACTATACTAACTCTCCCGGCTGTGACTGACTGACCCCCCCCCCCACTTTTGCAAAAGATCCTGCGGGCACCCATGTGCATAAACTCTTATTGTCATTACAATATCTACTGGTGTGTATTAACAAATGAACAAAGGACTTCACAGACCATACCTTTAAATATTATCATTAATTAGTTCTCCTTATTAAATCCGTCACTGTAACAAAACACCACGAGCATTTTAAAACGAGTTCAGACGCCCTTTGATGTTGTCTTATCCAACAAAAATTACATCTCAGTACATGCTAAAGTGAAGACCACAGATCACTGGTCAACTAGTCTTATTGTTTCATTAGTCATACAAACATAAAATATAAAAACCTTGTCATTTTCCATCGTAAATTTGAAAGTCACTGACTCCATTAAATCGATTCGTATATATACATATACTATCTTTTAAGTACTTGTTCTGTTTTGACTTGGATATAATTAACATTTTATTGCAAATCTATTCTATGATATACCCCACTATTATCTTTATTGGCAAGTTCAAATAACAAGTGGGTCGGTGGTTCTTCCCGGGGTTTTCCACCAATTATACTGGCCGCCATGTATAGCCTATCTTGTGCTGAAAAATGGCGTTAAACCCTACAACAACAACAACAACAACAACAAATGACAAGTAATGCATATGATCGCTTGTCCTTATAACATCTGCTATATGGACAACGGCTTCAATAGCACGTTGACAGACTTTCATTTCCCTAAAGGGAGCTTCATTTCCCTACTGGCAGCCTCACTGATTTGACCTTTTCAGTCGATTCTTGCCCTCAGTCTGGTTTCAACTGGAATAACCAAAGCGCTAAGCATGTTTAATTACCGTGTAAATAACACTGTATAGCCATGTGGTTGTTGTGACAATGTACATCGCAATTAAAACAAGAATGATCTGTCGATTTAGCGGTGTTTATTCCTAATGGAATATAGTATGGTCGTAATTCATGAGGATTATCCCACTCTTCAGGTAACTGAAAATAGTCTTTTTTTCTCTTTCAAAAAGCTACAAATAAAAACTACACTGAATAAATATGGTCCTGTACACTGAAAAGATTTTGTTTGATTGATCTCTGGCACGCGTGCACACACACACACGCACGCATGCACACTCACATGCATTAACTTGATTTCAAGTTATTTTTTATTGCAATTTGATAATGAGATTATTGTTGCAGTAAAAATACGACCTGCACTTAATTTCTTGATGTGGGGTCATATCGTTGCGTACAATTTACCAATAAATAATACCCATAACTAATACATGTTCAAACCATCTTGATCATTTTGCCAATATTACACAACATAACAGCTACATATGTTCTAAATGCAGACAAGCTTGCACACTGAGACATAATCCTCTCTCTCTCTCTCTCTCTCTCTCTCGTTCACTAATATCAACAGTACTTTTGATTTATTGTAATTAGATTCTTGAACTGAGAGCAGAATAAGACAGAAAATATACGTTTACTTTATTCGTTTGTACATTTAGGTTGTTGAGTAGCGTGTGTACCGTAGAACTTGTTTTGGTATGATCCCTTTATTTTCGTACACGGTCAGTACCACCAAATGATAATTATTTATTTTACATATAATTTTTCGTACACTGAAATTAATAATTATTTTTTCTTTTCCGTGTATGAAAAATTACATAAAATACAGTATACTGGATCATTTTTTGATTACTTTCCTATGATATTCATGTGCAAATAAAGCCAAGAAATGCTGAGCCTTTTAATTACAAAATCATATCAGGACATTCTGAGCGTAAGTTTTTCATACTGAATGGATTCAGTCTCATTCCTGGTGTCCACATGAAACACCTGAACATGAAATGGCAAAAACACTTGTCATAGGTGAAGTAGAATGGCATACTTCATCTCTTTTTCTTCTGTCTTCACTTCTTTCTCTAGTCTTCTCTTTGTCTTTGTCTTTCTCTCTGTCCTTCTTTCCCTCTGCCTTGGATGGTTCAACTTTCCCCTTGCCTAATACCTTCGCCACATATTCATCATTATCCACCTGTAAAATATGCTAACCATTTGTTTATGCACACACATGATTTTACATTAGTGTTCATTTGAAATACAAATAATGAAATAAGTTACATCTTGTATGTATCTTGACATGCAAATGATTAAAGTTGTATCCAAACCATAAGTTTAATATCATTTGAAAAAAGTGTACAAAGATTAATTACATTCAATGTAACTGCAATATACTGTGTTGTGAAAAGACTCTTGACAGGGATTTCAATGCTTCAAACAACACATCTTAGGTTTTTCATGGTATCATGACATCATCTGTGATGTCATAAGATATTAAGACATGATTATTTGTGAATATCTCCTACAAAACCATTGAAAGGAAATTCCCCCCACTTTGTACATGCTATAACCCTCTGAAACAAGGCCACAGTTTATGGGCCTTTTCCCTCAGGTCCCTGGGTGGGTGTCAAAAGTTAACAATATACAAATTGCAATAACTGTAAATATTTTTTTTATTTAACATTCATAGCACAAGGAGACAAATGTAAATAATGGATCTCAGGTTATGACACTTGGATCAAGGTCAATTGTTGTTGTAGGGTTTAATGCCATTTTCAGCACATGATAGGCTATACATGGCGGCCAGCATTAATGGTGGGTGAAGAACCCGGGAAAACCCTGGAAAGAACCACCGACCCACGAGAAGCTACTAGCAAGCTTTCTCACATACCCACATTGGCCAAATTCGAGACTCGAACCCACACAGACAGAGGTGAGATGCAGTGATCCACAACGGAGAGTGCTTATGACCACTCGGCCACTCGGGGCCCCGGATCAAAGTCAGTGTGTGTGTGGTGTGGTTAGGAATATGTAATAAAAAAATGGGAAACTACCATGGCAAGCTGTGGATATGGTTCTAGTTTAATACTGAAAACATGGTAAGCCCTTATTAAGATTGATACCATAGTAGTCATGACATATATTTAAATCTCCTGTTAAATTATGTATATCCAAACTCTGATCATTTCAATCATCAATTTATCCAAACAAGTCATACTGTGACTGACTGGAACATCATTCATCCCTTTCCATAATGATGAAAGAAACCCAGGCTGTGATCTGGCATATTTTACTGCGCAGAACTCATAATTATTCTACAAGTCACTGTGATGACCTCTGACCCTGACCCTGAAACTGATAAGCTTCTTCCTTACCAAGTGCAGATGGTGGAGAACTTGATTTATTGTGCAGAAACCTTTTCTTCTTACATGGGCTTGACCTTTGACCTTTTGAGCCCTGAAACTGATATGGTTCTTCCTTATCCCAAGTGCAAGCTTTCTAACAAGTTTGGTAACTGCAGATGGTGGACAACTCTAGTGACAGTGTTAAAACCCATTTTCTTCTTTCAGTCTCAGTGACAATGACCTTTGAGAACTTTTTTGAACCATGAAATCAATAAAGTCCCTCCTTCAACCAAGAGTAAGCCATCCACAAAGTTTAGTAATTATAGAAGGTGGACAACTTGAGTGATTGTGCAAAATTGGTAATGGAATGATGGACGGGCACCAGATGGACTGACAAACAGTCTAAAAAACAACATGGATCATTTCTTGCCAAAGCAAAAAAATGGTTATGGATACCTTTTGAAACAGACAATACCAGACCAAGGTCAGTAAACCAATCTTTCACCAGCATCTGGACAATTATTGCATAGTGCACCTGTCATTACTGGTATATCAACTTTACTTTTGCTATAATATTTAGCAAAATAGAATTATTCAGTGATTGGTTGATAATAAGTTTAGAATTTGAAGAATCCAGGTGTCATTCTAGTAATGAATCTATTATATGAATAGTGACTGTAAAGGGAACCCTCTCCAAATTCCAACCAGGATTCTTTTCTTTCCTTTACATTTTCAAATCAAGGACTCAGTTCTCCTCTCAATTTCTGTGCAATACAATAAAAAGATCTCATAACTATTTTAATAAGTATTTCCTGTAATTAAACAATGTCACAGTTCAAATATTTGGGTTGTATTTCCTTATCACACTCCAATACATTTGGATGGGGCTTCCCTATCACACTCCAAAACATTTGGGTGGCATTTCCCTATCACACTCCAATACATCTGAATAGAGTTTCCTTATCACACTCCAATACATTTGACTGTGACTTCCCTATCACATACCATTATATATAATAGAGTTTATTAGTCTTTACACAGTGACATTTTTTGGTTTATATTGTGGGGAAAATATTAAGGTTAAAATATGTTGGTATCAACAAATTTGCTGCTGTCTACAATGATAAAAGCACAATGGCAGTCAAACATAGAGATCTCCATCATTATCCAACAGGATAGCAAATAAGTCACCTTTTTATTGATCGCTGTCGCTAATGCTTGAAGAAATTCATTTGTTTTCTCTGGTTCATGTCCTGCAACAACCTTCTGTGGCTTTACCGATAGAGTCTTGCCATTAACTTGGGCTGAAAATTATAATAAAGCCATTGAATTAAGTGCACATTTTAATATTTTAGAGTGCAGGTAATACAATTTTGGCATATCCAGATATTTCAGCATGGATAGTACCCAAATAATTGACAAAATTTCAGCTAGTCGGGCTAAATCAATACGTCATAGTTTTATATTTTTCTTGTTACTATTATATTTGCAAATTTATTTTCCTTACAAAAATGTGCAAAAATGTTACCATAGTAACATAAATTGTATCATTTTTGATAAATGACGAAACAGCAATAAAGTCTTATATCAGTAGGCTTTATCAGAGATGCACAATTTAGCATGATATCTTAAAATATGCAGACACTGCATGGCTTTCAAAGAAACTTTTTTCTTCCCTTATACTAATTAAGTCAAGACCTTTTTAATTCCCTTATACACATTAAATTGAAAATACTGAATGACTCCTATGCAACATCCTTTAAACTAACAAGAATGATTATCTAGAATGTGGAGTCTTTGCCTGCAAACCATGCTGTCATACCACCACTCATAAAATACCCATATCTGACTCGCAAAATTGTAAAATACAAAACTTTAAGCGCTTTGTTAATGCTGACAAAACCACCATCACCAGTCACTGAAAAGGCTTTCTATTTGTTAATGAAGGGGAGATGAAAAACAATCAAGAAAATATACTGCATACATGCATAAACTAATGTTCTGCTATTTCATCATTCTTGAGTTTCTGATACAAACCAGTTACATAAGAATTATTTCTAACTACAAACACAAAATCAGGTGATTGGAGGAAAAGCTGAAGAAAAAAAAATATGAAACAAAACATACAGTTAAATTCTCTTATTTTAAACTATATCCCAGTTGAATAAATTTTTCTTGACCCAAAAATTTTAAATTAGCTAACTGGCTAAAATTGTACATGTCTATAATTACCAGATGTTACCAGGATAAGTGCTCTGAAGAAATTGATGTTTCATCCATATCCATGCAATAACATGTACTGCCCACACATACAAACACATTAAATCTTACTTGTGGCAATGCTGATGCTGCCCCTCATAAAATAGTGGTACTTGTGTGTTACACATTTAGGAAGGTGAAAAATAACATTGTCTGAGGGAGATGGTGATGATAATGCACTTACATGTACCAAATTTTAAGTGGGGTTGCAGTTTAGCAAGGGAGTGTAATTATCAAAAATGAGATCTATATCTTCACATGTATTATATGTTGTTGCTGTTGTGGGTTTAATGCCATTTACCAGCAGAGTATAGCAGTATATTTGCTGGAGGAAGAACTCAGGAAACCCCCATGAAGAACCACCAACTTGAGCAAAACTACTGGCAAGCTTTCTCAAATATGTGTTATATGAGAGACCATGTGATACTGAAGTACTTCATAATGAGAGGCCAATGTATTATCTTTAACATAATTAAATTTACTCAACAAGAAATTCATACAGTTGTCAATTTTTTTTAATTACTGCAAGTCGTATAACATGATCTGCAATTGTTTATAAACCTTCTGCACAGCATATGCTATGACCTATAACTGTTTCTGACTTAGTATGTAACATTTAACATGCCATTTAACTTTTTATGATCTAATGCATAGCATATAACATAACCAGTAACTGTTTGTGACCAAATGCATAGCATATAACATGACCTGTAACCAGGTAACTGTCTGTGACTTACTGCACGACATATAACATGATCTGAAACTGCTTGTGACCTAATGCACAGCATACAACATGACCTGTAACTGTTTGCATTACAATTATGATAACATATCGTGCATCTGCTTATATCCTGAAGGAGAAGTGAACCACAAGAACACCCATAGCAAAACATGGGTTCCAACTCCCAAAGTCCCACAAAAACTGCAAGCAAATCAAATCATACAATATCAACTAATGTATAAACAATTTCCATTCAAAGTCTAGGCACCATGATAAACCATGTTACTTCAACTGAGTGGACAAAAATCGATATGCAGTATACTTACAAACAAGATCTACTTGGACAAAAATCTGTATCCTGTATACTTACAAATAAGATCTACTTGGACAGAAATCCTTATGCTATATACTTACAAACAAGATCTACTTGGACAAAAATCCTTAACCTGTATACTTACAAATAATATCTACTTCGACAAAAATCCATATGCTGTATACTTACAAACAAGATCTACTGCTTTCTGTAGAAATGCAATCTTGCTATCCTTGTCCTAAAAGACAGAGATAAGAGATATGGAAAAGGTTTGTTCAATTTTACTGTGTTACATTTCTTTCATTTTAAACAATGTCACTAATAATTTCTATATACATGTAGTACAGTGTTAATAAAATGGCTGTGTGACCACCTCTGAATCAAATATATGTGGAATTTTTGTAATTATCAAATCTGTTAAAAAAACTGCATATTTAATTATTGTTACTTGCAATTCGCAAATGATTCGGGGGTTTTAACAGAGCTCAAAGTCAGCAGTCTTTTTGTCATATATTTGTACAAGAATCACATTGTCCTGCCTTCAATTCCTTTACAAACAAATCTTTTATTTATTTAGAATTTGTAATCTTTTTCAGTATATATATATATATATATCTATATATCTATATCTATATATATATATATATATATATATTAGGATTACAATCATCTTGCATCCAGAGCTATGCTCACACCACAACACATCATCTTATTTTCTGAATATTTAATAGCTCAATTTTACTTTGTGTATTGTTAAAAAACTAACTCTAATATTGCTTATTTTCCTTATTATTCTATCACTTGATAAACTGCATGCTTCTATTTTAACACTACTTAATAAATTTTTAAATTACTATAAACATAGTGCAGTGATTCAATGTCAATGCTGTACATCAATATGACCCTCCATCTAGAATGAGTAGTGACATGATGATCATCCTTTTAGCAGAAGCATTAACATAATTTTCAAGGGGGCCCCTAGTGGCCGAGTGGTCTAAAGCGCTGACCGTTACGGACCATTGCCATCTCACCTCTGTCTGCGTGAGTTCGAGTCCAGGATCGGCTAACGTGGGTACGTGAGAAAGCCCGCCAGTAGCTTCTCGTGGGTCAGTGGTTCTTCCCGGGATTTTCCAGGGTTCTTCCTCCACCATTAATACTGGCCGCCATGTATAGCCTATCTTGTGCTGAAAAATGGCGTTAAACCCTATAACAACAACAACAACAACAACAACATAATTTTCAAAATGGCCGCTGTGCATCACAATGCACCAATTCAGTGTCATTTCCACCAAAATGAAACAGCAGCTGCCATGCTGCACATGAATGACAAGTATTTTCAGGGTAACTGAACATGTTTTCAAAGTAAGTTATTTGTTTCTCTTAAATGCTTCAACGGTTATCAGGTGTATTCCATACCAAAATAATATACAGTCAAGATTGTTTGAAAACATTTCACATGGGAATAGGGCTTTTAGAACATTATAACAGCGAAATATTATATTCCAATTCATCTGGGGTGGGTGGTGGGTGAGGTAGTTCTTTTTGTTTTCAAAAAGTGTGTGTCCTTGTTCATGCTGATAAGGTTTGGACATATATGTAGTAGACAATGATACTGGTATAATTGCTGTTAGAACTTCAATGTAATGGCAATAAAGTTTTCAAGAAACATATAATTGTATAAATACATGTTATCATGAAAAACAAAACAAAACAATGAAAAAATAAGTAATGTTTTACCATCTGATGAAAATGTCAGCATACATATATATATATATGTTCCAGCCAGTGAATCATAAAAAGTTACATTTATGTGAAATGTCTTTATTCATTACACAGCTAGCAGATTATTTATCTACTTGGATAGAAAGATATTGTCAGTTGTCATATATTTTAATAAACAGGAGAAAGCAAATATTTAAGTAAATTATGTTTCTCTGAGAATACTTAGCCAATCACTTTACATTAGGAATATTAGCCTGCTACCTCATGAATCCAGCCCAAGACAAAAATCGTTTTTTCTTGTCTATCGCATATGGACAAAGGGCAATAACTCTCTCCTATTACCTCTCCTTGCCACTGCCAGGTGCCACTAGTTTTTAGATGAGTGATATACTAACAAGGATGCTTGCATGGCGGGATCATTGGGAGGGTTTTTAAGTAATGTGATTGGGTAAGTATACTTAGAGAAACATAATTTACTTAAAAATTTGCTTTCTCGTTTGAATCACATTTCAATAGGAAAATAGTAATAAAAGGAGGGGATGCTGTGCATCCAACCTCTGCTTTAGGCATCTTTCTAGGGAATGATGGTTGGCTACCCATGTCAATGATAACCCATTCTCCTAATTACATAAGCAACACAGCCTGGGGGCACCTGATCCGTGATCCTAATATACTGTTAAGAAGATGAATATTGAAATCTTCTCACCTATGAATCCAGTGAAGCTAACAGGCTGTGCTGATTGATCTAGTTGGGTCTGGTGGCAGTCTGTGCCAGAGCAGCCATTTGTGATAAACTGTGTTGTGGTAAGAAAAACAGAAATTTTCATGAGACACGGGGTGGATACGGACATGAAAATATGCCCCAGTCACATTGCGACTGACAACATACTCATCTAATTTGAATGGAGAGGCAGATTCATCTCACTGTCTCCATCTTGAATATTGGAGGTACAATGAATTGATTGAGGTTCCATCAAGTCAATGATGGGTCTCATCTTGCCATTGGCTTTCTGAATAAGAAACAGCCTTGAATAAAACCTCAGGGATTGTGGTTTTTGGACAAGCACCACCGCCTTCTTTTGTTTTGATGAGTGACCTTATCTCCTGAAGTAGAAAGGCATCTTCTCCCCATCTGATGGTGCATCCATGAAGACGGGAGAGCAGGAGGGGGGAAGAGTTGTTGATGAATGAAACCTGAAGCCTTCTCAAATGACCTGGATCACAACCCACCTCCTCACCCCCGTATTTTCTGAGGGAATAGGGAGATCCACTGTGTTCAAAATTCAGTTTTTTACCACCTCTGTATGACTGCTTCCAAGGGATTGATATTGGTGCACGTGTGACCGACAAGATCCCCTGTCCTGAGGCCACTTAACATTTCTTCCTGCTGGCGAAGGCTGAGTGGTTCCAAGCATACATGTGGGTTTAGCAGCAAGGTGGCGGGGCAGTTCCTAAGCTGCCTGCCTCAGAACTTGCTCTATTCTTCCTCCAAAAGCAACAGTGACCCAGAGTCATCCGGAAAGGGAGGGTATAATGAGGTTTGAGTGATGTGAATCCCAGACATGTTGACTGAAGCCATCCAAGTACTGGCCATGGTATGGTGAGCAGCCATGGTCAATGATCCTAGCAATCCTGTCACCGTAATTCTAGCTGATTGAGGAAGGACCCAGAAGGATGGCATCTTTCCCTCCTCTTCAAGATCTACCAATTCTTTTAGCATTATAGTCCTGAGAAGCGGTAAGGGGTAAGCTATATGGACATCAACAGGTGTAAACTTTTGCATTTAAGAATAACTGAAACTAGCCTGGATGTATTCTAAACAGTCAAGATAAACATTAACAGCATTCCCTATGAAAACATCACTAGCTCTCCTTTGTGGACAAGCAGTGAACATAAGGAAGTCTGGCATAGACAATGGTCCAGGTATCAATGACACTGGCCATTCCAAGGGCATGGCTGGACAGAAAGATTTCTCACTGACATCTCTATAGTAGGGGCATGTCACCAATGGTAGAGTTAGAGGGATAGATCTGTCATTAAAATCCCTGTAAATCATATTTGGCTAGACCGATTCAACGAAAAGGTACCCATGTTGGAATGACCGGCCAGCCGGCCATGGCTGGATGGTCAGCAACAGTGTGTTTTTATTATATGCATATTGGATCCAATGGATCCAGTACAAACCCCATGCGTCTTGACTAACAGACCCGAATACCATCATTGGACATGCTGGGGGAAGGGGGAGGGTATTTACACACGCTGAGCTGCCTAAAATTGGTGAACACTCCCCCCAATGAATCAGAAATGCAAGCCTCGAACTAGGTGGCTGGGACATGTTCTTAAAAGATCTCCTGTGATGGACGGTCAGTGATGGCTGGATGGCTGTTAACAGTGCAGTGGTATAAGGAAGTGGATCCAATGGATCCAGTATGAACCCCATGTTGTCTTCATTGACTTATTCCATCTATCCTTCCCTTTTATGCCATATGGACTATTGCTTTGAACATGTATTTCATGCATTTAGTAGATATTTTTCTTGAAATGACAGAAGAAGAGAAAACAAAGCATAGATTAGCAACTCAGCATGTAACTAATTAGCTAATACTGTAGCCCTGACTTCCTCTAACCATGTATTACACACACTGTATGTTATAGATGATGTACACTTAGTATATACAAAACAAGTCATGGAAGACTTCCATCCTCTGAAATTCCATTTAATACATTTTGATGACATTCTACTGAAACAACACAAGAAAAGAAATCACAGCATAAATTAGTGATTTATCACGGTACTATCTTGCTAATGTAAATATATTCCCAGTTACTAACAAAGTGATCGAGAAAATCAGTGTTGCATTCTAAACTTACAGACTTTGCTTTTAACTTATGCATATTTAGTTGACCTTTCTACTAAAATGACACACAGAAGGGAAAGCGAGGGATAAGTTAGAATGCAGCATGTAAATAACTTGCTAAAACCAACTCCGTTACAACAGAGCAAGCAAAAAAAGTCAAAGTTGCGCTAACTTGTAATGACCTTGCTGAGATCAAAATACAAAAGTAGTGTAGATTTTTTGAGAATAAACTGAATGATTTTACCAGTCCAGCAGTGAAGTTAAAAACTAGCAACAACAGGTGGCAAGGGGAGGTAATAATGGGAAGGGTTATTGCCTTTTGTATATATGAGGTAGACAAGAAGATTTTCCTCTTTTCGTAGGGCTGGATTTGCAAGGTAGCAGGCCATTATTCCTAACATAATGTAACTGGGGAACATATTCAAAGGAGAAATTAACAAGAGAATTGTTGTTGATATGTTATTTAATGACGAACAAATGCTTTTAAAGAATATCAGGTGTGTCACACTGAGCTTTTAGGTTCAGTCTAATGTCCGACATGCTAACTAGAACCTTGTTGGCTCCAGATCAATGGCTTGAACTGAATCAATGTCACTTCCAGTAGCAGAAACATCAGCTGCATCCTAGTAATCACTAATTTTACAAACAATATCTTCAAACGCTGGTATCACTGATGTGATAATATAACTATCTGAAATAATACAATCCAAGAAGTCAACATCCTTGTTACCAGACTCAAGTAGGTGCAACACATCACACACCATAGTACAGGAACATATCATCAACAACATCACTGGTAATAACATGTCTGCTCAATCAATCCTGCCTTAACAAAACAGTCTGCAACACAATCTGTGGAAACACCATGCCATACATGATAAATCATATTCACTGCAAACAATACATTTATTTATATGTATTACATTGCAAACATGAATAGGGAAAACCTTTTCTTAATAAATTTTCAAAGATATGGTACACTTACTACTTTCTCAGCACAGGAATATAAAAAAAACCCCAACATATATCTATATTTTACTTTATATTTTACTGCCTTACCTTGACATTTTCTGAATTCATTTCCGACTCTTCATATAGCCCTTTCATAAACCCTGTTGTCTTTATGACCTAAAACAGAAATGAAGGACAAAATAATAATAACCAAAGCTCCACGAGTTTGCTATGGCAAATCTCCATGCTTTTTTAAAAAATGTTCACCCTGGATCCCAAATGTACTCCCATTTCATGACTCTGACCCAAGAGTTATAACCAGAAATCAGTAGCTTAAATTTAAAGCTACAATGTATAGCAAAATCTCTGAATGCATACAGAGTTTACAATAAACAACCAATGCTGTTTAATCAAAACAGCTAGAAACTCACTCATTTCCCTTCTCTACCCATTAGGCTTTTCTGAACAGCTGAAGCTGACAGCTATTATAATGTGCATGCTGTACCTCACTTAACTTGTGACTGTTTCATTTGCTGTATGTCTTTTACCTCTCCTTATGACATGGTTCAGCTTGCTATCGACACTATCTGGGAATTTCAGTAAAACATCCATAGGACTGTTGTGATATTTTACCCAACTCATACGTACATGATGAAAAATTTATAATCCAACCATGTGTCCTGCTGGACATACTGGAAGTAAACTAAAGAAAGCTGTTTTCATGTGTTAACATTGTAGCCATACATATCTTGTGTGTCCTCCTGCTACCAATTCATGTGTACAGTCAGGTAAAAACATTTGTTTTGGTTTTAATTTACCTTTGACCTGCAAAGGGTCCAAAAATGAAACCTCTTTTGCAGATGGTTATCACGAAGGCTATCTGTGTACCAGGTTTAGTGGATTTCCACTCCGCAGTTTATAAAGTATGTAATATATAGAGATGTGGACAGATGGTTATCATAAAAGCTATACCAGACTTGGTAAGTATCCAAACAGTAGTTTAGGAGGAATACACAGAGATGTGGATAGATGACTATCATAAAGGCTATGTTATGTACCAAGCTTGGCAAGTCTCAACTCAGTGGTTCTGGAGGTATACATAGAGATGTGGACTGATGGTCATATGGATGGACACATAGGCAAGCAGAGCATTACCATCATTCCCCAATGCTTTTAAAAAGCGTGAATAATGACAGCCAATAGGTAGATGATGTAATGAGATATTACTTATTATCCCCTTATAAGGATGACACCTTTTAAATGCAGTGAGTATTTATTGATTAATGCAAAACAATTGTGACAGAAAATTCAAGTTATTATGCTTCATAAATCTCCATAAGTGTGTTGATATTTTTTTAAGAAAAGACTATTAATAACTTGAAATATAATTTAAGCATACAAGCATTAGCATTCCAAAAATTCCAAAGACTCTGCTTATATTTAATTCAGTGTCTGGTTTAAAAGGAAGGAAACTTAAAAAAAAAAAATTAA
>JAECUM010095513.1:0-71505 GCA_016617855.1 Megalonaias nervosa
ACAAATAAAACCATAAAACTCTTAACCTTGGCAGTCGGTCATAAAGAGCTATTTATGATGTGGTGGTAAAATATCCAGAGGTACTTATCTTTATCCGGCGTAATGCCCTTATGGCCATGGTTCCAAAGGCAGTTTCACGAAGCTAGTACAATGTAAATACAACTCTTTCTCAAGTGATATTCAAGTACTGTTATCAGTGCACAATGTAGAATGAGTATGTGATTTTAAGTACCTGCATGCGAGAGCATAATTAAAATGATTACCCTCAAAGTGTAAATATATTGTCATCCAAGACTTCATCCACACGATGACTTTTAGAAGATATATTTCGTAAGAAAACAATAACTAGTGATAAAAGTTTGGGAAGTTAGATGTAAACAATTTAATGTTAAGTTAGGCGCATAAGGAAACTTCGCTAATACTTTCCAAACGTTGTTGAAAAATTTAAAACGAGAGGTATTCTTTTACCTACAGCCCGCTTTTTATCTATAAGTATATAAAAATAAAAAAATAACATTGGACTTTATCAAACAGAACTTTAAAGGTCTACTAGTGTGCTCACACAACTTTCGTTTATGTGATAAATTTAATCTTATAGATGTGATTTTTAAAGGTATTCTGTCAAATACATCATCATTAATGAAAGTAATGACCACAAAACATCGATTTTTTTTATCGCACAAGGAAGAACGCTCCTAGCCTATTTCGCGCTCAGCAATTTCCGTAAGATAAAGCGGAAGTGATGTACTATAGGGAACTGCATATGAACTTTCGTTGTTAGTTGCATTCAGCGTTATCCGACCAGTGACAGGCGAGATAGTCAGCAGTGACCATTTGAGAGACGATGATTACGACCATCAGACGACTCCTGCCAAATGCTGTACCAAACGTGTTTTCTCGCCAGATAACTAAGTCAGTGAACACCAGATCAGCAAAAACTCAGGGTTACGACGGTAACGGATCAGAAAGGACCGGTACGGAAAAGGCCCGGGTTAAAAAGGCCCGGTCCAGAAAGGCCAGTAACGGGTCAGAAAGGACCTGGACGGAAAAGGCCCGGGTTAAAAAGGACCGTTTAAAAGATCGATTAATAATAATAATAATAATAATGACAACAAGAACAATAATAATAATAATAATAATAATAATAATAAGAAGAAGAAGAAGAAGAAGAAGAAGAACACGAAGAAGAATAAGAAGACAGCTTTTCTACAATACACATATCTATTAACTTCTAAGTTAATGACATTTTTACATATATTGCTAAAATACTGAGCTGCAAAAACTGAAGCAATGGTCACTGAGGATTAACACCAAGACAAAAATAAAGTACTGATAGCAAACAGCAGACCTTTACCGATTACGCAGATTGTAGTACCAATATCAGAAAAGAATCAGCGATCGCATTGTACTTTTCACACTTCTTTTACCTGTTTTCTGTCTCAGATTTATTTAATATGTTAGGACACTTTGATAATCACAATTAAGGCGAAAATACAAGTCTCTATAATCACAACTCTTTCCCATGCCTCCAGTCTCAACAGAGCTTGATGTGTCATACGATTTTAAGTTTTTGTAACGATTACTGAGACACTCCTGACTGAACTACCCTAGGCGATATCTGTAAACTTAAGGTGTATGATACGTGTGCCTCTTTCTTCACTCATAACATCTGATTCATCATCATTTATACTTTATATATATATATATATATATATATATATATATATATATATATATATATATATATATATATATATATATTAGTGTACTTTCCTTATTTTACGTTTTCTGATATTTTTCAATATCTTCTACATGAATAATTTATGTATCTTTCAAATTACTGTTACTTTATCTAAGGATGAAGATTTTGAAGCTGCTGACCTTCGATTACGTACTTGTATAATGAAATCGTTGCCATTTTGTGTAAACATATGTAACTGGTGTTTCAACCATTACTCGTATATAAAACGAGGGGGTTTTTTTGCACAGAGAAAATGTATAAATGTACAATATTCGTAGATCTCACTTTATAGTTTTTCAACCAACAATGGAGAGAAGCTTGATTGCTTTCATGTAATTTTCTTACAAATGTTCAATTGCGTCACGCGTACAGTTCAGTAATTGGACTTGTATTTAAACATGTCTTTAAAATTTGTGTTATTATTTTCTTTTGAATATCCAATAAAAATCGTCTGTTCTTTCTGATAGCCACATATTTAATCACGAGTTGTAACACTGTGTGTCAGCATCCTTGTCTACCCAGATTTTGTTTTGTCTTGTGATCTAAACCAGGAAACAAAGGCGTGGAAATTATGAACAAATGTGTGCAGAATATTAGTAATATTCGCGTATATACTGTACTAAAGATGAACATCGTTGAATTATTTACATTATTCGTGAAGTTTTGATTATGAAAATTATATTTACGATACAGCAATGCATTTAATGATCATTTTGTATTCGTTAGCACAAAAGGCCGAATGATTAAAGCAGCCTCAACCATTTTTTTTAATATTTTTTGGGGGGGGGGGCACCAGACAGATGCCCCCTCCCCCACTTAACCAAAAAATAAAAACTTTTTATGTTTAAGTGTATCCCCCTCAGAGGTGTTGCAAGTGCATCTAGTTAAAGAAGAATTTTGATCCCAATTTTGAGTGGGGTATTTTTTATCCCTAGTGTTATCTAAAAGATGAGTTTCCCGCTCTGGTTTTAATCACCAGATTGGGAAAACATCACCTTTTTATATCCAGTGACCTTTGCCAAAGAGTCCCTATGTCCTGTGTATGCTATCTGTGTAATGCTATAATGTGTGTATGCTACAGATGTATATGTAAGGGCGGCATGGTAACCAAATTCTTTCCGAGTTTTCTATTGGAAGAAAAATTATTATCCATGAGTGAAATTTTTATTTAAGATCATTTGAGAATTTAAAATTTTGCATAAGAAATGGTGTATTAATTATGGCTTTTTTATAAAAATAAAGCCTAGTGTTTTAAATGAGTGTAGAATTGTGTGTCGTTTCTTATTTTAATTTAAAATAAAGGAGGTTGGTCATAAGGCCAGTCTGTAAGGAACCACATGTCTTTATTTATTAAAACTGACATGCTTCTCTTAACAAGACATAGCCTTATTCCAAACCCTCCAACATTTAAAACCCAATATAAAAGTCCAAAAGAGAATGCATATTTATAAGAGCTTGTTGTTAGTCCCTTTTTGTATCTGGAATCCATTTACGTAAAAGAAAAAAAAATTCCCCTTGTGTTTGTGTTTTGCATGTCCATTTTCTGCACATGTCTTTTTCGGAGGCTCTTCCACCGGCCTTCCCACTTCGCGTAGCGCCTTTTGGTATAGCCCGGTGGTATTTCTGTCTCCTACTTCATCGATGTGCAGATACCCTGTCCCTTGTATATTACCTATAAAATTGATTTCTATACAAAATAATTTAAGAAATTTGGGAGAAAAATTATTTGTCTAATTATATTAGTACCAGGATTCCAGTTGTATCGGGTTGATTAGTAAAAAAAAATTATTTGGAGGGAAATAAAATGAAAAATGAAAAATTGAAGTAAAAATAATTTTCCAGGGAAATAGATGTTTTTTATTAAGATCGTAAAATCTCTGTTAAATTCCAAAAATGTCAAAAATTTTGAAATTTAAATGGGACAGGTTATTTACGTAATGCAATAACCTGTCCACATTCTCGCATAGTGTCAATTATATAATTAATTCGAAAAGCGTTTTTTTTTATCGAATTTCGCGTCTAAGTATGAAATTCTATTTCTCTGGTATTTACTTGATTTGGCTATAGAAACAATAATATTGTCCCTGATCCCTTTTTTATTTTTGCATTCTATCATAACATGTGCTTTTGTAAAATTGCACGCTTTGCATAGGGGACATTTTGGTATTACTTTAATCATACCCTTTCTTTTTGCAACTTCACCGGTGAGCCAAACATCGTGAAGATATTTAAAAATGATACTTTGAATTTTTAAAGATTTAATATTTGCCCAATTTATCCAGGAAATATTCCAATCTACCCCCCAGTTTTCCCTTTCTACTTTGCATCTTTGGTTTTTTGTATAAAAATCCCTTATTAAAACATATGTGTTTTTACCCCCTTCCCAAATTTCTTTAATATCCCTGAATTTAAAAATCAATTCTTTTATATATTTAAATTTTTTATCTACAAGTAATTTTTTAGTTAAAGAATTATTCCTAAAGATATCAATTCTATTTCTGTTAATAAATCCAACCCGATAAATATATATAGCTTCCCACGGCATATCCGGGGTCGCTTTAATTTTTAAGAATCTATTTAAAATATTGGCTTCCTGCATCCATTTTAAATTTGGTAAAGCTAAGCCTCCCCTATTATTTTCTCTATAAAGTGTCTCCTTTTCAGCATAATGTAATTTAAAGTTCCAGATATAATTAATTATATCCTTATCAATATTATTTAATACTTTATAATGCAGATCTAAAGACTTTAAAATATAATTTATGTTGGAATAAAAATAAGTTTTCGCAACTTGCACTCGCTCCATAACACACAATGGCGTTTGTGCCCAGATTTCAATATTTTTATTTACCTTGTTTTCAAGATTTTGCAAGTTCTCTAATTCCTCATTTTTACCAAAGTATATACCTAAGGCTTTGACCTTATCTTTTATTAAGTTGGGGGGGGGGGGATCCCTGGGTGGTTCCCTCTCCAGTTACCTATTTTTAAGATTTCCGTTTTTTCGTGATTGATTTTCGACCACGAGGCTTTACCGAAATTTTCATATTCTTTTTCTAGATGTTTAAAAGAATTGGGGTCTCTTATAAAGTTAGTGCAATCATCAGCGTGTTGGAGCATTTTAAATTCCTCTCTCAGGTTTAGGACCTTAATTCCTTCTATAAGTTTATTAGTCCTTATTTTTATACTTAGTATTTCAATCGCTATTACATAAAATAGCATAGACAGAGGACAGCCTTGTCTAACCGACCTCTGTATTTCAAATTTTGCCGTGATACCGCCATTTACCTGTACTCTTGAGATTATGTCTCTGTACAGGATTTCGGTCCATTTTCGGAAATTCTCTCCGAAACTAAATTTTTCGAGTACTTTTTGTACATAGTTGTGTTCAATTCTGTCAAAAGCTTTCTCTTGGTCAAGAAGTACCATAGCACCTCTTTGACCTGAACCCTTAATCAATTCTATTATTGTCTTGATATTTAGAATATTATTCTGAATGTCATTCCCAGTAGCTACACATGTTTGGTGTTTGTTGATTATAGTATTCATACACTGTTTAATTCTATTTGCTAATATTTTGCTTAAAATTTTGTGATCATTATTTAGGAGGGAGATGGGCCTCCAGTTTTTTAAGTCTTTTTTATCACCCTTACCTTTATATATTAATGCTATTAAACCCTCCCTCATTGTATCCGTCATCTTATTATTTTTTAAGAGTATGTTGTTATACAAAGGTTCCATAATCGGCGCTAACTCACGTTGGAATCTTCTATAAAATTCTCCCGTGAGTCCATCTCTTCCTGGCGTCTTCCCTTTGGCTAGGGAATTGATAATTTTTATAATTTCTTCTTTAAAAATGAAGCCATCACATAAGTCTTTATGTTCTGATGTAATTTGCTCACATTTGACATCATTTAAATATATATTTATTAGATCACTATTTATATTTTGAGTTTTGTACAGGTTTCTGTAAAATAATTTAATTTTGTCCAAGATTTCACATTTTTTATTAAATATAGTGCCCTCCTCATCAATTAAAACATTTGGATCTTTTTCCTCTCCCCTTCTAAATTCTTCCCTTTTAAAAAGTCCCCTGGCTTTTGTATATAGGTCCGAAAATTTACCCGCTCTAATCTCTATCCCCTTATTTTCCTCTTCCCTGATTTCTTTTAGTTGTTTTTGCAAAAGAGTTTACTTTTCTTTGTCATTTTCTTTTTTAAGTTGCATAACTATTTCCTCTTTCTCTTTCTTTCTTAATTCACTTAATCTTCTACTAAAACTTAAAGCTCTGTTTTTTATTTTCTTTTTAAAAATGTCCCATTGAACTAATATATCTTTCCCCTCAGTTGTAAAAAACCTATATATTAATAACGTTATTTCATTAATGAATTCTTCATTATCTAGAAGTCTATTATTTATTTTCCAAGTTCCCTTACCCCATTTAGTCCTAAGTTTAGTTTTAATTTTAAGTTCAATTAATTTATGATCCGATATTTTAAAGTCCATGATTTTTGCATCTTCATATAACCCCTTGTTAAAAAAGGTCCCATAAGATTTATCTAACCTACTTGCTAATCCATTTTTATATTCATAGGTATACTCTGTACGAAGTAAATTTAATTTTCTGTATATGTCATCTAAATTATGTTTTTTAAATAATCCTATCATGTTTTTCCTAAAGATGATGTCATTTGAAGTTAAATCCCCCACCCTATCTATGTTATCGCTTACCCAATTAAAATCCCCACCAATCACTAATTCTTCCATAGAAAATTTACTTATATATTTATCAAAATTCTCAATAAAGTCAGGTTTTTTTTGTATTTATTCGCTGGAAAATATACATTACTTATGTTTATCTTACTAACTCTAACATGAAGTACTCTACCTTCAAAATATCTTTTCCCTTCTATTTTCTCCCAATTTAGATACTTTTTATTTTTAATTGTTATAGCTACCCCCCCCCCCTTTACGTCATTATTTATATAATTACTTATTAAAACAATTGCATCCAGTTTTCCCTCTGTATAAGCTATTAAGTCTTTTGTAAAGCCGTTATGCGTTTCCTGGATTAAAATAATATCATAGTATTGAAATTACAGACTCAAATATAGCCAAAAATCACAAGACCGAATCGACTCGTACCGACCCTATCGGACGAGAAAACATCTTTCACGTGACCTTTTGTCTACTCCCATAGGGTGTATGCGCATGAGCAGCAACAAATATTATAATAATTACATTTGAAATTGCGGAGCACGAGCAAACACATTTATTATTCTTACGTACTCGATATTCTCGAAGTTACATGTTCTACAATGAAACATATAAAGATGGCGGTGCAGGCCATTGAAAATAAAATTATTATCTATGAGACCTTTGCCCTTCGCTAACTTTTACAACAAAGGGCAAAAAGTTAACAAACAGTTCTTTATTCAAAAAAATTATCTTTGTTTAAGACAAATAAGACAATTCTCTGCTAATGATGGCAATAATTAGCTTCATTTGTTTCTTTAAATTTCGTATGAATGTTTTGACCATTGCATGTTTTAATTGTACATCCTACAGAGTATGAATCGAAAACATTTATCTTGGAAGATTATGTAATAAATTATTTATTCTAGGTATATCCTTGCTGACGTACAGGAGGCTGTAAATAACAGAGGGGAAATCAGTTTTACATTCAGGCCATGCAGAGAATTGAATCAGGTATGATATAAAGCAACTAAAATATAAGAAATCATATTTACCACGTATGACAAAGACCAAGACGAGCTGGTGAACCTAACTTTATTTTATATATAAATAAGTAAAAATATAGTTAATTAATTTCTAATAAAATTCGTTTACAACAGGTTCCTGTGACCATGGTTGTATCAGATGAAGACCAAGACGAGCCAGTAGACCCGCCTTTTTTTGAGTTTAAACTTCATAAGGCGATACGAGGAATTTTATTGACACTTGTAATAAGGTAAACAACAGTAAAATCGTGTTCTTGACGCATTTGTGTTGTATATATAATCAAGTAAAAATATAGTTTATTAATTTCTTATAAAATTCACGTCGTTTATCCAGAAATGGTGCTGACAAGTCTTAACACTATTTTCTTCATGAAGACCGTTTATCAAAGCAAACTTTGCATTTGATAAATATACCTTAATCGTTTACAACAGGTTTCTGTGACCATAGCTGTGTTAACGTCGACAGCTTTTACGCATTGTACCCTACTGTCGAGTTCTGTACATGTGCACGTATCTAATCCTTACATTAGTAATGTTGGTTTGTTTGTTTGCTTGTTTGTGTCTTTAATGTACATTTAACAATTTGAGTGATATCGCTACGACGTCTGCAGTTTAACAGCTTATAGTGATGTCTAACCTGTGGGGCATCATGCCGCAGACATGTGGCATAATGTGTCACCCAGTCACATTATCCTGACACCAGGCCAGCCAGTCCTATCACTAACCACTTCGTGCTGACCGCTATGCGAGGCAACTGTTAGTACCATTTTTTAAAGTCTTCATTATGACTAGGCCGAAGTTTGTACCCTCGACCAACCTCATCCGAGGCGGAAGCTCTAATCACTTAGGCAACTGGAGCGGTTACTGTAGCAATACAAAGTACGGGGTTGTTATAAAAAGTTTAGGTCCGACAATTACTTGGTTACAAATGTCATCATTTATCTCACTACAAAGTATGTTTATATGGAAGATAATATAGATGTGATGGCCATTAATAAGTATGACATCTTTAATCTAAAACTGCCCTGATTTGGCTATTGACGGTATTTTGTGGGGGGGGGGGAGTGCCCGGATACATCCATCGTCAACCACCGACCTACCTTAAGCAAGTAGCAAGCTTTCTCATATGCATAGGCGCCCGCAGGATTTTTTGCAGGGGGGTCAGGATTTTGTGCAGGGGTGGTCATGATTTTCGGGGGGGGGGGGTCAGTCAATCACTGGCGGAAGAGTTAGTATAAGAAGCAGTCTGAAACTAAAGCTAATATTTATTAAGCGTTTTGAACAGAATCTTGTGACATATTTTCAGCTTCATTTGCATGATTAAACTTGTCGGAATTTATATTTATATATTTGCAGTATGATTTCCAGGGCCGGGGGGGGTCACGTGACCCATAAACAATTTGACCCATGCTGCGGGCGCCCATGCTGATATGCAAAGTTTCAACCTATTTGACATTGGAATCGAACCTACGTAGGTGAGCTGGATGAATTCGTAAGGCGATATTTTAAACCACTCGGTCATCTACTGCCTTAATATTTATATTTCCATAAATCACAAGTTGCCGTTTTACATATGACGGAAAACAAAATTATTATCTGGTGCGAAGAAAAATAGAAAATGGAATGGTTTTTATGGTTTGATTTATTTCATAAATCTTTAGTATTGACGAGTTGTCGAATGATATTCCTGTGGCCGAGTCAACTGAAATTGAAGTGGATCCATGTGGTGCGAGTACGATAGTCCACATTCCCGACACAGACACATCATTTGACATCAGCGACAGAAACAATGGTCCAGTGAATCTTATTTATTGAAGAAGAGGACGTATATGCAAGTAATACTAGTAATATTATCAAAGAATAGGAGAAACGTTATTATAAACTTGATTTTGAACTCCTTGGTAATCATATACAAACATGAAACGTGTGCACCGCTATACTTTCATGAAACATAAATTAATTTTGTATGATTGTTTGCATAAAAATGTTTATTTTAGGTCAATGCACGATGTTTTGACGGAGACGATGAGCGAGTATGGTGAAATTACGTATACAGTCCTGAAGGAATCTTCACAGAAACATACCCGGCTATTGGTGTCCAGTCTTGGTTATTCATATGGGATAAAGCTGTGTGAGAAATGCAAAATTATACATAATAATGTTGTGTATATCTTGTTGAAAAAGTGTGTGTGTGTGTGTGTGTGTGTGTGTGTGTGTGTGTGTGTGTGTGTGTTAAAGGCGCGAAACGGGGACATCAATGTGAATACACACCAACAGACCGGGGACACACCTCGAAACGGGGTCGTCCCCGTTCTGTAATGTTGGCTTAAATGGAAAATGCCAAGACCTTACCTAGTGCTACAAACCTTAAAATAAGCGTATTTGATTATCTCCCCGTTTGTCGGTATTTTTCAAGATTATACTATACGCAACAATGCACACGTCCCACTCGACTCAAAACCTCGTGTGTATCAGTTGGAAAACTGCATCCCCGTTTACGAGTTAAAAATTCACACTGTTTTGCTGTCGGCTTGCGCACTTTACTTCCGAATTACTCACCGAAAATGGAATCAACAAGAGCTAACAGGATTTAAATCATTTATATAAACATAGACAAATATATATGATCTATTTTCTTTTATAACACAGAGAGCAATATTGACGTACATGTTTATTAATGGGTAGTCCAGTGTTCATAACTCATATCGCCAGATTGATCGGGAACACAAGAAAACTAAATAAAAGGTTTCATGCAGATATTATGCACTGTTTTTACGATGTGCATGCTGGCTGAAGTATAAATAATGTGAAACAAAACAATCAAATAAATTTTATTTGACTTAGAGGTAAACTATCAAATATTTCTCATTCTTTCCTCGTTTAGTAAGTACTTTTTTTATATTTTCTCTAATCAACCAATGACCACAAATGCGCAAGGTTAACTTCACAGCTAGCTTCTCCACTAAGCGAAAGGCAGAACATTAATACTCTTACATGCAATGGGGTCTCTTTAGTGAACGAATGAAAAGAAACTATAATAATATTCTTCTAATTACTGCATGACCACCAATATCACAACTACACATTAAAATCACAACTTCACAATTGCCTGCCTACCTCACAACTGCATGGTTTCTCCTTATTACATTTCCGTGACGTAGCGCCGGTATTTAACTATTTCACATGGTGTTACACAATCAGTCCACACAATTAGATTTTAATAGGGACTATTTGGCTCCAGTGACACTTATGCGGCTCTGACCTGAGCTCTCTAAAACTAAACCAAGCAAAAAAAAAAAAAAAAATGTTTGGTGTGTTTCATATCGAAGAGATCTTATCATGTATTGGCTTATTAATGAAGATGATTGCAGTAAAATGGCATATGTTTGTACACCAGAGCTAAAAATGTGGGTTTTTTGTGGGACATTTTAAATTCTAAACCGTATTATTGCCAATAAAATTATTTTAACTGAAGATTGGCATGCAGATCTTGGATTATTTCATTCTAGAAAAAGGGACACATTTACTGTATTTTCGCACAATTTTGACAATTCAATTTCTTCAAACTCCTGGACGCACATTTTTACTTATATATACAACAAACATAAAATAAAAATTCCACATGATAATTTCGATGTAGTTTGTTAATATGGATGGGAACTATATGCATGAGGTGAGATTACTGCAGTATTTAGATTGAATTTATCATTATTTAGAATCAAAATACATACTTATTGAATGTCCCCTATTTGACTATATAATTTCTAACAACTGTATATTTGTGCGTCCCCGTTCCAATAGTAACGATTGTGATAACGGTGTTTCTTAGAAATCAACCACAGATAAATTACAAATGACATGTATATATCAGATTCGTAGTAAAACAGATTTTTATCGACCATACTTTGTTAAAATAAAAATGTCTCCGTTTTAATGGTAAAAATCATATGTCCGCGTTTTGTAGGTTTTACAAGAATGTGTGTGTGTGTGTGTGTGTGTGTGTGTGTGTGTGTGTGTGTGTGATATCAAATCTTTAATTATATTACATTTCCTCATTGGACAAGACTGTTCAAGGACATAAATCATATGTCCCGTTTTGTAGGTTTTACAAGAATGTGTGTGTGTGTGTGTGTGTGTGTGTGTGTGTGTGTGATATCAAATCTGTAATTCTATTACATTTCCTCATTGGACAAGAATGTTCAAGGACATACATGCATGCATTTGTGTCTTTGTAGCGAGATAACGTAAACTCTATTTTGTGGTGCTGCACTTCTAAAAGTGTCAACGTGAAGTGTCCATTGACAATACCCCAGCAAGGGAACTTGTTTGTTCAAAGCTATGCTCAGCACACCCACCCACCCCGCTATCCCTGACCGTCAGCTAAAGGTACAGGTGTACGCCAAGGTAATTATTTGTCAGCATAGCATGTCACATTGGCAGCTAATCGTACAATTTGTACAAAATCAACGCACATTTGAATTATAAGAACAAAAGTTACATGTAATGAAAATTCCTGAAATATTCAATCCTCACACAGTGGTGATACTAAAGGCAATAATCTTGGTACGAATTTCTAAGTGCTTTTCATAATTTTAGTGGCTTTAAGGGTAAAGGGAAAAAATTTCCATATATGTTTAGTGTTGAATTATATACTTGTGATTGCCCCCTTTGACATAACATGATTTCCCCTTTCTCAAAGGTGAGACTTGCTGCTAGAGAGCAACTTTTCACACCAGCCTTTACAATTGCAGAAGACGCTATTCTGGAGAGTTCGGGACCTGATACAGTCTCTCTCCCAAAGAAGGCGCTTTTGAAAAGAGTTGCTAATAGAACCAGAGCGAAGCTACGTCCAGAAGAGCCAAGAACGTTGGACTTTGAAGTTTGTGGTTTATGTAGAACTCAAACAAATTTACAGTTAGATATAAATGTACTATACAATTTAAATTAATTTATTTTTAATATTTGGTAATGTTTGCTCATTAATGTTACTGTCTGCTATCAAACTTTTTATACAAAATAATGTCTTATATCCAGTTTGTAACTAAACTTTGTCTCTTTTTGCATTTGTAAATTGTGGTAATCACTGTGATATGGGCACTAAAATGCCTCTAACAAAGCTATACTTTGAACCATATTGTGCAGTATGAGAGGACGAAGTTATAAATATTTTATTACATGAATGACATTGACAACAATGATCTATTTGTTCTGATTTTTACAGCTGAATGAGGACTTCATCAACGCTCCTGACTTCTTGGTACCAGACATTAGAGTCAATGGGGAGCGACACTTCCTGCTGGCAACCGAATATCAGTTAGGACTTTTGCGAGAAGCGAAACAGTGGTACATGGATGGAACATTTAAGGTAAATCATTACGTTGTATTCATTAGTATTTGCTGTACTAGTATCAGTTATTGCTGAACTCCAGATTTTGTCGGTTTTCAATTTATAATAGCACCCAGTAATAGCCTTCAGGCCCATTTGTTTAATAAGTATGGCTATAACTTCCAGGTCCTTGGAGAGCCTTTCAGACAACAGGGGCAGCTCATGTCCATCCATGCCTTCATCGAAAGGAATGGCGCACAGAAGCAGCTGCCGCTTGTATTTTGTCTAATGAGCCGGAAGACGAAGTCATACTACCAGGCTGTAAGCTATTATGTTCAAGCTTTGTTTCTCTCTACCTGTTACAAAATTCATTGACATTTCCAACATATTTATTGGATAGATATGTGATAGATAGAATAAACAGTAACAAAATAAGTACTCTCTGTGATGAGACTATGTCGTGATCTCTCGAATATGAGCCATATGTCTTTTAAATGTTCTACACAGTTTTTCCAGCATCTGTATTTCGTTCCAGGAATTAAATGATGCGTCATTGTTGAATGTAAGGTAAATGACGTTATGTAAGCGCTGTAGAATTGATTCTGGTCAACGCATTACGAACACTGCCCTTATTTTGAATCTTTGATTACAGGTATTTCGTTCTCTGCAGTCAAGGTTGGGACATGCATCGTTAGAATTATTCGTACTGGACTTCGAATAAGGTAAGTTGTTTATTAACAACATTAATATAACTTTAAAACTGAACACTACTCAACAACGCTATCAGTGCATGTCTGCAAAAATTAATCACATCACGCAATATCATTATGACAACTGTATTACCTTTCACATAGAATGGCTTCATACAGAAACAATATAATTAAGGGATTGTTCTTTGCATATTTTCAGCTGCATGGCTCGCCATCAGAGAGGCCTTTCTCGGCGTCGAACGTAAGGGCCGTGCCTTCCACTGGTTCCAGGCCGTGTGGCGACACATTCAGCCTATTGGATTGGCTGAAACGTACATGCGACGAGAGGGCCTTCACTCCGTCGTGCATCAAGTGTTGGCCCTTCAGTTCCTGCCCAGCGCTCACATACGACAAGCAGTACAGATGCTACAAATGAAGGCTACAACCGATACTACACGGATCCTTATCGGGTACCTCCGCAGGCAGTGGCTGGACAACCAAGTGTTTCCAGCTGAGGCCTGGTCAGTATACCGCCAGAAAATGCGAAAGAACAACGATGTTGAAGGTAAGCAAAGGAAAAATAAAGCATATCAATGTAAAGACATTAGTATATTAACTGAATGACAATTCTCAGTATCATATTAATATTTATACATGTTGATATATTAAAAACACTATTATGTTTACAATTAAATTGTTCGTTCTCTGTTATACATTTTCAGGCTGGCACCATCGTCTAAATTCAAGGGCAGCACACATGGGACTGGGCTTCTACCGGTTAGTGCCACTGCTGCGGAGGGAGGCCGATCTGGTGTACTTAGCCGTTCAGTGTAACGACCTAGGACGTGAGAGACGAAGCTACAGATTAGAAAAATCATTAAATACACTTTCGGACCATTACATGCATCACGAGATCAAAACGTTCAAGTTTTTAAGCTCCGTCGGCGAGCTGTATGGTCTCAGAGTGTAAGTATAAACACTGGAGCAACAACAGTACTATATGCCTCTGTTATTCTGGGATTGCATCCTATATCGTAATATTAACTTCGGCAGCCACTGTGTGCAATTTTGTTGTGTTGTAAGGATTTTTATTGAAAAGTGAATATCTATGCATGTTTTTATAGTTCGATGATTATTTGTTGCTGTTATTATAGAACTGTTTACTATATTTTGCTGTTAAATTTATTTGACGCCCTTTATGTGCAATATTGTTTTAGTATTTGATATTAGATTTTAATATTTATGTATCAGCAATAGTACGTGTTTTTATTAACAAATTTATAAATCTCAAATGGCATTAGCGTTTGTTTGCATTTGTTGCTTTTATTTTAGACATATCTTTTCTTTTTGTCTTTCTATCCCACCATAAAAAAATTTGTTGTTAATTTTTTTTTAATAAACAACTTCTTCATTCTTTTCCAATTTTGACTTGACTTTCATTGCAACACAACGCAATAACGGTGGCTACAAGGTACAGAATATAGCAAATGTCTATTTAATGCACAAATTATAATCAACACAAATAAACTACGCATACACGTGTATTAACGATATTGAATGTATATGAAACAAGAAGAGTCAATAGTCTTCGCAAATGAAAATATTCATCCATCATTAATGAAATCGCCATTACATAATTAAGGCACTATATTACAAAGTTGGCATGCACAAACCACACATGGGTGACACTAACTCGTATTCAGTCTTGATATGTTATAACAAAGATATTATTTATTCGCTTTGCTTCCAGTGTTTTCTTACACAATTATTATTTGCCTTCTTAAATTGTTCATTTTACGTAGAACATGTTGTAGCGTGTCACAATTATTTTCATGACGTACGACTCTGACATACTGCACAATGATTCTCTACTGCACGTTATTTATAGACATTTCACAGTAAAACAAGGATCTGATATTTACATATTAGTTACTTTTAGCAGACATGATGCTAGTAATTGATAATTGATACATAAATGGGCCTTTTTGGGTCGGGCCTTTTCGGACCGGGCCTTTTAAGCACTAGTCCTTTTTAGACGTGGGCCTTTTTGGTACCGGTCCGTTGTGACCCTGATCCCTTTTTCTATAACATTTGAAAATGTGGGTTGTTTTTTTGTTTTTTTAATAGCATTTGAAAATGTGGGTTGTGAGATTTGTGTACTTGTGTGATTAGCAATGCAAATCCGAGTACCAGGTCAAATTTCGTGAACGCCGTAGTTTTGCCTTGTCTTTCAGCAGATTAAAGACACTTGGATTTTAATGCTCTCAAATTCTGAGAAAATAAAAAAATTTTCATATCGATTTCATGCAGGTAAGACTCGATTTAACAAAGAATTTAACAAAAGCCATATGGTAAGCGGCTAAGCTTTACCGCCACCATATTGGCCTCTTGTGATGCTAGATTGGTTTTCATACCTTCCAAGTAAGGAAAAATATGGATATCGAGCAGTCTGTGGAAAAAATCTACTAGACGAATCTAATGTACTGATTGTTTGGATTGACTCAACACATATGTGTATGGCAAAAGATCCATACTGCAACCTCCGAATATTCTGGTCAGAACTCAATAAATTTAACTCGGGATCAGTTCAGTTACAACTCAATTACCTGTTTCAGGCGTCAACTGGTGGCGGAAAATTCCCGGGTTTTTCCCGACTTTCATCAATATTTTAAAAACTCAAGGACTTTTCACGGTCGGGAAAAAAAATTATCATTTCTCCCGACTTTTTCCTGATTTCCCGGTAGCGTGGGAACCCTGCATAATAGCCACTAATGGCAGCATCATTACAAGAGCTTTGTGGGGTCTTTTTTCCAGCTGCATGTGACAGTAGAGCAATCTCTCCCACTGCACGCAAATCAATATCCTTCTGGCATAATTTATATTTTGCAAAGCTCTCTGAGAAAGATCTCATTATCCAAACTTTATATTTTTCTTCATCTAGCCACCGAAGTTGGAATTGGCAGCCAGCCATTTCGAAGCATACAAATGATTCAAATTTAAACCGTGGCTACATCTGGACTTCAAACAATTGAAGTTCAAAATGTATGACTGTGCCGTGGCCAGTTCTGGAAATTTCCGTTCCGGCACAAACTTAGCGAGATATCGTTGTTTGTTTTTCCCCTTTTCTTTTTTATTTAAATCTGTAAAATGACAACTATTTATCAATTTCTTTCAGTTTCAAGAAAATCAAGGTTTTTCAAGGTAACAGACAATATTCTGAATTTTCAATGTGTTTTCAAGGCCTTGAGGGACAAATTCATTTTTCAATGCTTTTCAAGGTTTTCAAGGTCCCCTACGGGCCCTGCACAAGGCTTTTGGATGGTATTGGTGTGCCCTCTGGACAAGCCTTTGCTGCTTGATCAGTAATGTCTCCCATAGAAATATATGGTCAACTCCAGTTACGTTTCCTGAGTTCAATAGTATTCTCCATCAAATATTTTGGATTTCTTTTTTCAAGCATTTCTGCTTGAGAGGGTTCATCCTGTAAGGATGCCATTTCACAGGTGTAGAATTTCCAAGTCATGATAGAATTTTTTTGTTCACGTTGGAAATTATGGAAACAAATGCTCATATTTACATAATAGTTGCTTTAGTTCACTCTTTTCTTGAGGCTGTAGATGTGATCGTTTCTGGTCCAAAATGTTTAATATTTCTAAATTCCGACAATTGTTTAAAAGTCACTATAGCCAGATTGTGTGACATCGTTAAAATTTTCAATGTGTGGGACAGTCACAACTTCGTAAATTGAATGATTAACAGGGATATCTCTATCTACATACTCCTTTAACATATTTCTGTGATAAAGTTGTTTGTTTCCCCCTGCCAGGAGTGTTAATGATATAATTTAAGTTACTTTCTTTTGAACTATATAAGGCCCATACTTTTGTACATGTATTACATGATTAATTTGTTGTGTTTTCATTAATTTTGTTATGGATAATTATATTATGGTTTTTTTTCATGATCATAGCTCTATGGGTCATAATATTAGTTCATAATATTTAAAATATTTCATAATATAGTTCATAATATTTAAAATACTAATTTTCTCTTTCATTATAAGTTTACACTTTTACTACGAGTCATTCTTGCATTAAGTGTGTAAAGTTAATGAGTTATAAAGTTAAATTGTACTAGTAATCCAGGTAAAAATCATGTGATTTAACTTCAGGTCATGCATTTTTGAAAGAAAAGGATGACCTAATTCACGATTCGCTAGTCAAAAATACCTGACCCTGTTTGCAGATGAGATTATTCTGGAATCAATCTCCACCTTTCTCTTTATTACTTCTGCTTTGTATGTAAGAGCTGTATTACAGAAATTATGAATTCCTATTATTATTATTATTGGATTTGGAAGATATGTTTTAGTTATGATTGCTTAAGGGAATTCATTTATTTAATTCAACCTATGATAGGAATTACACAGTTCACCAACTATTCACACTACTGGGAATTATAGCTGTATTGGAATTACTGTGAATTCATTTAAAAACACTTTGGGATGTTATCGTAATTTCACCAATACTCTTAATACACCAGTACAACAGTGAACATTGTTCATCATAATATAAGTTATTTTTAATTTATCATTTTATATATTAGGGACATAAATTATATTTTCAATTGTACAAAACTTTTTTAACTCTTTTTTTATACTTAGTTTAAGACCATAGAGTGGTAATACGAAATTGGGTGGCTCGTTTGTGGACTTGAATTTATTTAGAATATTTCAGAGAAATTATAATTGTTCATAAAATTTAAATTTCATTTTAGTTTTTGCATTTTCCTAGTCCATGGTATTTTAATTTCACATATTTGGGAATTTTATCGTAAGACCAACAAACATTCACCATGCCAGCTTAAGAAGAGAACCTTGTGTCCAATCATATATCTATTATGAAAATACATAGAGATCCTATGCGTTTATATTAAGATGTCGAATTAATTTCCATTTTTAAAGTTTGATTTACGTCAGATTAGCCTGTTTGTTGTGGAAACATCCAAGTCCTTCCCAGCATATATGGCTGGCTAGAACTTTATAGATGTCCTCTCAGTAACGTTCTAAATGCCCGAGGGTCTTATTGTTTTAGTTATAACATAAATTTTGATTCAGGTTCGTCTGTTTTGTTTCCCAACTGTCCAAGTTTTACAGTTCCTAATGTTTTTCTTTCTTTCTTTTCTTCTCTGTCTGCATCTTTATCTTCTCTTCTTTCCGCCGTCGGTCGTTTACTCGACGCATGACCTGTTGTTCCTCATTCATTACATTTCCAATGGCATATGCAATCTTTGTGCCAGGTTTTTAACAAAGAACTCATGAAAAATATGCAGGATAACAAATTTTCTTTGACCGCTGTTTCTCAATCTGCGTACTTCCGTTTGTATTTGGTAGCCATTATATGGTGCTATTCTGGAGCCATTATTTTGATATAAAATTTTGAAATCGTTGTATTTTTCCCTCTAGCAAAATTCTAACAGAAAGGCCTGCGATTTGTATTTCATCCAGTGTCTGATTTTTCTTGTTATCGGCTGTGGTTCCACTATTACGGCCATTCAACCTTTTATCATTACAGGTCCATATGGTAAGATCGTCTTTTCTTTCTTCGGGGTATAGAATATACAATCCTTCTTTATCGCATCCAGTGCTGCCACTATTTCTGCCATTGTGGATCTTTCTTTCAGACGGATGTCTGAGATATCAATCCGTTGTGTTCCCTCACACCATTGGGCCACATGTGTTTGGCTTTTCGCTGTCTCTGTCATACAGGTATTGAAGAAATGTTCTCGTACTGGCATTATAATATTATTTGACTGAAGTATTTCACACAATTATTTTACCCTGTTCTTTGATATAGTCTGAGAGTGTTGTAGCAGAGTACATGTACATTTGTCCTGCACTGACTGATATGCACTTACGCATGAATGAAATTTGCTCATTCAATGTTCATTTCTTGGTCTTGATTTTGTAATTTCCATTGATTCCTTTGTTTTGTTTTGAGGACTATTCCTGCAGTTGCACAAGATCGATTCGTTTCTACTCGGGAGATTTTTTTGGTACGGCCAATGCTAATTTCTTTCTCAAGATTGACAATCAGACTGGTTTAGTAGTGTCATAATAGGTCTTTTGCCCTTTTGGGTGCTAATAATTGCCACCGACTCTGCTCTCCATGACTTGGCAAGCAAGCTATATACTATGTGCAATCAGTGCATGTTTAAGCATTGATACATCCACGTTCTTAAGCCGCATAAGGTTAAGCTGTTACCTAAGCAGCAGCTGCTGAATCAATTGATACGTGTACATGAGCTGTAACAAGCAGTGGATATAATGAAAACAGTTTATCTTACGGGCCAGAAAATACGGTGAGAGATAAGCTATTTTGATTCAATTTAGCAATGTATTTTTGTCGTCCTAAAAAATTCAAAGCAAAATTAATACCAGTCGTTAATATATACAGAGTTTTAAAAAATCTGCTCTGCTAATATCGAAAAATAACTGAAATGTTTCTAGTGAGAGAACTTGAAATGTCCGATTGAGAAAAAATTACTATTTCTTGGCTATGTGTGTTTACCATTACACTGGACCTTGTGTTGATATGCATAATAAAGTTGTGAACTATGTGCAGTAATTTAAAATGCATTGTCTTTCTATATTAGCATATTATTGGGAAAGTCGCTCACGTGTTTATCAAACAATTGCAGAACGCCAAATACGATTGTTTTCAGTCAATATCTAACAGAGACCGTAGCTATGAAAGCTGAAGTGTCTTTCTACCAAACACAAGGATAGTACTGAGTCTGAGCTGTGAGAATTGAAAGTCAATTGATGATTTAAAATCAACATTAGTGATGATATCTGGCACGGACAATCTTTGAATCGTATCTGAAACTGATATGGAATTCACCCATTAGTTCACTGTAAAACTTCACATAGATCAGGTTACAATTAGTCGCGTGCCAGTAATTTCAAAGAACTGATTCAAATGCACAGCTTCGACGAAACAATCTGCTTTTATACTATAGAATTATTGTGGTTACTCACAGGCGCACCAAAACTAATCGGGTTCTGACCTCACGGGCTGCAACAATTTGCTAAGCAATTTGCAATGAGAGTCGTAGATAACATAAAAAAAAACTGCTATGGATCAGCTAAATAATCTACGATCTCTAGCGATTCAACCGATTCAAAATCGACTACAACGATTAGTGACAAGAGCACCACGAAAAGTGCTTAAGCTACCATCAACAGAAATCTATGCCTTCTACCATTAGTAAAGTAATGAAGCCACTCAGCAACGATTGTCAGATTCAGTGATTGCAAATCTGGCACTGGAGAGTGAATTACAGTTTTGGATGTGAGTGGTATTAGACAGAATCAATTATGCATAAGCGGAAACTATAGATTCATCATGGTTCAATTCAAAGATATATCTGATCCAGCATATGACATAGGCCCGCCTGATTTAGTAGATCGAAGTAGGTGACATTGTCAGTATTACTCATACATGTCCAGGGACGCGAATCAATTAAAATAGAATTGGAAGTACAAGGCATGTCTAGATCTTTCTTTCAATGTAAGGCATTGTTAGAACTTCAGGGAACTTTGTACGCTAGAACAATGGCAATTGCGATGCCGATGTCCAACTAGGATTGGTCAAAAATGGAATCGCTGCGTTATTTAACAATGCACATTATTCCATCGACGCAAGGGAAATCAGATAAATTCAGCATAAAAAGTAGACGAAACCACAACTATTCTTGGACTCGCCAGATATATCAAACTGTACGGGATTCTTTTCTGGACCCACAACCTGCTTATATGGATGATGTATATTGCCAACCAGGATTTCAATCTTGGATTTGCACAGCGCCGATCACTATTTATTGGTGCTTCACTGAGGTTTCGTGCGCAATTTCCCTCAGTCACATATTTGGGTTTTGTAGGGATATTCGCAGGTTTTTTTTTTTTTTTTTAGGAGCTAAACACCCTATTTCGTAAGAACCACTCCAACAATGCATTTTGGCGCACAGGAGGTGTTGATGGTTTGTTGTATTAGAAACACTCAGTTTGTGTGCTCTTGTTTTATCCCTTTCACTGAGTACATAGTCATGATTGTTATTGTTGATGCAGTCGTGCACAACGTTAACACTGTCGTTTCTCGCACTACCACAGACGCACACCACTAACTATTATTGTGGGACAGTTTACATTGCAGAAGATGAACTTATTGCACATGGACTTAGTGCACCAAAACATGTCTTTTAGCATTTCAAGTTAAAAATCAAGATAATAGTCAAAAGCATAAATAGATGATAGTTTGACACCTTAAAAGTGACAGAAGTTTCGGCCATCAGGACCCTTCTGAAGAAATTCGGCTTAGCTATGCAGTAGCTTCTCCTCATATTGCACGTGCGCATCACAATTTATGGTTGTATATGGACCGGTATGAAAACGTCGAAACTGTTTTGCAGATTTCCCAACAAGAATTTCGTACTCTGTACCCGGTTTATTACTTTTTATTTGAACATCTGCAGTTGTTCAGGCAATCCGTTATTCACGTTTTATCTTTATGCAGGTGATGGTGGTTATCGATGTTATGCTGTGATACTTTCTTATAAGACACTGTTGCTGTAGGGTGCTGGTGGCCGAATGAGGATGGTCGATACACTTGTGGAAAATTCATGAGGAAACCTGTTACGTATTTAAATAATAATGTCCTATCATGAAATGAAAGTCGGCCTTAGTGAAAATCAGCAGGAATAAATATACGATAACGCAATAAAAAAAAAGAAAAAGAACATTTATGGGGTCGCACTAAAACTGACTCTAGCAAAATTTACTGGAAATGTCCCTGTGTGGTTGACCCAAATACAATTTGCTCAGCTTAATGAGGCCAAACACAATAACATCGGTGACGTTAAAATTATCCAAGTCAGATTTGACATCAGTGTAAAAGACCGTGATATATTTCCATTCCTTGCAACGATTCCAACGTTGTTATCAGCAGTAGCTCCAGCAGTTTCAAAACCTGCGACGTTAGGAGCTGTCGGGACTGCATAAGGGATGGCATGAGAAAAAGGTAGTGGGTGGTCGAATAGCGCGTTGTAGACCTATAACAAAGGGAAAAGGCCTCAATTACCAGGAACAAGTCGCCGAATTCCATCGGGATGATATCTTTTATTACCCAGCAGAACACGCAGAAGATCACGCCGTTATTCTACCTTGATATACTCGCGATGGAAAATTCAGTCGAACATTTTGGAGTTGTCTTTATGCGAAATGAACTTGTATCGATGGTGCCACGCATAAGTGAAACGGGTTTTGTCACCCTGGATTTTACAACAGGACCTTGCATTCGCTGGGTCGCATACATGGTGACACGTCGGCGTCGTTTGTATTTTGACTCGTACGGACTTGCACCACAAGTTGAATTTGTTAATTCTTTAACCAATTATGGCAACCAGCGCTTTCTTCGACTATATCAGTACAAGCTGGGTTGAATGGTCGAATATAATGGTCATCTCTTTGTTGCACTTGAGCTTTCAACAACCCCGCAAGCACTTATTGATTTCACACGCAGTCTTACGGCATAAGGGCACACGGCATATGGCCAACTCATTTGACTGTAGCAGTGCTGATTAGGTGAAACTCGTTATAATTACAAGTAGATCTTCTGCCTTGGGTCATAATCTGAACACTGTACAAAATTTTAACATTTTTATTTTCCATTTTTAATAAATTCTAATATCACAGCCCTCTTGAAAGATATGAAAAACGTACGCATCAGTTATTTATTTGTAAATAATCAATTAAGGTTTACGATTCCTGTAAATTATTTGTGTATGTGAAAAGCCACGTTAATACAGGCTTGCGTGCATCAATACATCCACACATCCGAGCGTGCGTGCATGCATTCCTGCCTATCTACCTTTATATCTCGACCTACCTGATGTATGTATTTTTCATTAAAAGAAAGCGAAGGCTGGTATGTGCAGGCAAGGCGATGGGTGCCGTTTACCCGCGGACCTGGGTTCGAATCTCCGTAGAGTACGAATTAAAAATTCTCTAACCTGTATTATAGTATTACTTGTATTAAATTATTAATTCTGCTTACTATTATCAAGCATTCTTCTATAGAATCCCGGGATAGCACTTTCTGTTCTGTTTGGTGTATATTTATAACTCTCTCTCTCTCTCTCTCTCTCTCTCTCTATATATATATATATATATATATATATATATATATATATATATATATATATATATACTATTGATATTTGAATTTTACTAATATATATAATCAGTTGAAGGTATATAAATATTTTCAAAGAACCTTTAAATTTATTGTAAATTGTAAAATTAATTTCTTGTTTCAAAGTGAGATTTACGTAAGATTATCCTATGGATACATACCATAAGGCCTACCCATTTGATGGCATCCCTGTTTGAACATTCTTATAGCCTAAGGGTACGTGCGATAAAGCCAACCCATTTGATTTTAGCAGTGCTGATTAGGTGATACCTATTATAATTACAAGGCATATCTTTTGTCTTGGAGTCATATTCTCCACACAGTCGAAATAACATTTTTATTTTCCCATTTTTATAAATATTACTTTTACAGCAATATATAAAGCTATGAAAATATACACATGGATAATTTATTTGTATAAAACTTTCAAATTTTAAGATTTCTTTAAACGATTTGTGTGTGTGTGAAGAACTACATAGATATAGTGTTACGACTCTATTGTTTAAATCTAAGTAACAGAAAAGAGTGAAAATCAAAAGGCTTTGTAATAAATAATGTATTTCCCTTGAACACAAAGTTTAAATTTTAAATGAACTTACCATATTGTAAACTAAATGCCAAATAGTCCATAAAGTGCCATCACAAATCCTAATGAATAAAATTCGAATTAAATTCCAGTTTCAGATTTGCCATATTCATTTTCATTATTTTAGGTGTTATAAAGCTCTATAAATAAAGTTTAGTTTCTAAAACTATTCCAAAATGATCCGTCATAGACAAAAATAGAATATCAAACTTACAAGTCAACTGAAAACTATTTCTAAAATAAATTGTCATAAAATGCAAAACATTTTCCTCAATAAAATATTGTTTAATATTATTGAATGATGTTTAATATTACTGAATAATTTAAATGATTGTTTGATATTATTGAATATGACTGTGAAGGAGGCGTTAATAGGTGCTTGTAGGTTCGCCAAATACATGGGTTTGTTACCTTCACTGGAAATGACAGATGTTCTTTATGTATTTATGTACTTTTATCCTTATTCCATCTTTATAAGAAAAAAAAAAACTGTCTTCCACACCCCTTGACGTAGCCTAGAGTCAAACTATAATCTATTTATAAACTATGTATTCACCCGTAAATATACAATAGGGACATTAATAAGAAGTAAAACAATATTGGTTCAGCATTTTCAATGAAGTTCTGAAAATTTTGAAATATGTTTTAGAAGTAATGGCATTGGAGAATACAGTTAAGAAACAGACTATAGGTATTGTACTCTAGACTTAATGTGTCTGTTTATTAACCAGCGCGGAAATACTGCATAACACTGACTACACACAGTTGTCTTTAAAATGAGAGGATGTACACGTTTATAAAGAACATATACCTATAATGACCAAATGGAAACACAATTATATTATTATTCGTTTTGAAAATGCTATTTACCAACACTTAGAGTTTGTAAAGATGGTGATTTACATCGTGCAAGATTCGGGGATTTATAGAATCAATGCAACTTTCAAGGAATTTTTGGGAATAAGTTTGCACATAAACTTGGATGAAAAACGAGGCAAAGTAAATATTATTCTACCTTTTTACTGTTTAAAGTAACTCTATATGACTATAATCTCTCTCTCTCTCTCTCTCTCTCTCTCTCTCTCTCTCTCTCTCTCTCTCTCGTGAACATGTAGGCCTATATTAAATTCTTTGTAGCGACTTAAAACTGGGACCCTCGATGGGGGCAATGAAGAAATTCAAAAACGTATATAAAAATTTTAACGAATAAAATAACGTTATATGAATGTGCGTTTATATTTCCCATTAAAGTAAAGCTAGTCACATTATTACATTGACTACTATGATTTGATATAGGTTTCGAAGGCAACTTTTGTGCATCAATATTTTTAGTACTGTATACTATACATGTAGGCCGACATGCTTTCTCCGTATTCCTACGCAAAAATCATGCGAATATCTCGCCGTAAGGCTCTCTACGTAACCGGAGGTTCAGAGAAGTGTTAAAATGACGATCTATGCAAGCAAGAGACGACGAAGCATCTGATAAAAAAATGCACTCACAAAACACGTTTTACCTAACGTTAGCAGTTAACTAAAACTAATAGCAAATTTTGATGATAGTAACGTCCCCACACAGCCACCCACAATATGACCCAGAGGTGATACACTCCTGCCGTCTGTACAGTTGAGATGAACAACTATTACTGTAATTGCCATTTATTTTTTGGTGTATTTAATCCTTGGACCCCACTTAGATTCACTGGGAGGTGACCAGACAGAACTTGCAGTCATCAGAGAGAATAAAAAGCATTAAAATTAAACTATTCAGGCCAACATGGACATAAAAAGTCAAATTATTAATGAGTATGTCTTAAAAATATACTTTTTCGTATTCATTTGAATGTGGTATGCCAGATTACCCATTAAGCATACTAATCACATGCTTAGAGCACCAGCCCAACAGGGGCACCAGGAAAAATTAAAATTAATTGCTAATGGTAAATTTGAATGAATTATATTTCGATCATTTCGATCTGCATGTACTAGTATTTTGATTTGGAATGGTTGCAGCACTGGTATTTTCCAGCCTTTTTTAGCTTCTAATATTTTTTTTTTTAATTTCACATTTAGTAGAGGGGGTGGGGCGCTATAATATTTTCAGTGATGAGGGCCGTGGAAGGCCTTAATCTGGCAATTGTTATGTATTATCATTCCCTCTTCCTTAATGTCACACAAAAAAAATGACATAATAATGGAAACATCATGATATGGCTGGCAATCCAAATTATACAAAAATATCATTTGTCTTACAACTTAAAAGGATCCAGAAGAATACTGATGAAATTAGTGGTCATAGTGTAGAAAAACAACTCATTTGATTCCCCATTGTCAAATTCATATTCTGGAATAGATGATGCATCTTTAAGATGACTAATTAGTGATGCTTTCTTTGACAACTCATCATTTACCCATCTTTTGCAGCCAGAAAACCATATGAAACAGGACATGGGCACAACACCCAATGGCCCGAGCACGAACCTTGCAGGTACAATACCATCTTTTGATGGAATCCATGGAATATTTCAGCTTGTATTGGATCTCCAGTGAATGGATTTTATTTTTGGAGTGGCGAGACTAGATTTTTACATGTAATAGACCTGAAAAATCCATGCATGCCATAACCTCATAGTGCCCCTCCTCTGTGAGATCCTCATTTGTATACTTTGGAGCCTGTTTGACTTGATAAATGCCCATAGCGATGTCACGCAGGTAATCAGCTGATATCCTGGGGACTTCATTCAGTTTCTAAGTGGATGCATCCACCTTGATTTACAATTTGTGCTTATTCAGCAAGTTATTCTCTTGAACCAGGATTTAAATCTTATTCAGTTACAGGAATTTATTCATTTTCAAGCCAAAAGAGGTGGAAATAGTCATCATCGGATAAGGGAAAAGGAACATCAAAGTTAAGATATGACTTTGTTTTAATTAGTTTCTTCACATTTTGTACAAGTGATTTAATATCTGTATTTGAAAAGTTTTCATCAAACTCTTTTGTTGCAGTGATAGATCGCAGGGATTCATTAGTGAAGTAGAAGATTTCCAAATGGAATTTGCAACAGCTACTATTTGACCTGATAAAAATACTACACTCTGCAAATGACTGGGGGGTTATATCACATATTGGGACAATAACAAGGTGATTTTGATGCCCATATGGTGTTCTACATACATCACAATGTCTATGAGATCTTGATGTCGATGGAATTTGAAGCTGAATTGATTGTGGGCCTTTTATGGCAGCGTTAGAAGTGTTTTAGACCATTCACCAAATTCTCATAACTGACTTAAAGTATCATTTGTTGGGTGCTTTTCATACATTTGCAAGTATTAACTTTGGCATTTATATTTAGTCAATGATGATACACAGAGCTTGCGAATTCCATATAATCAGTTCTTGTAGGGAGGGAGCCAGATACTGATTTTATGAACAGTATCTAATAAGAAACAACTCGGCTTATTATGTATTAATTATCTTAATTTTTGTTTTGTATCATAAATTCTTGTGTTATCCATTATGCCATGTTAACATCCCAACATTTTTATTCAGAATTGTTTTGTCTGAAGATATTGTATGCTTGATATGATTTATGGTTAGTGCCAACTCTCCCCCCCCCCCCATGTTTGTTTCCACTTAAAAATATAGGTAGATGGACATTCTTTTAGTATTATTATTAATGCTGTTATTATTATTATTATTAATGTTAGTATACTAGTAGTGGTAGTATTAGTATTTTTAATAGTACTAATGGTAGTCATAGTAGTGGTACTTGTATTCAAGTATGATGTCCTTTGAATAAATGTTTTTCATCTGTAATTGTTATTATATTTATGATGTTCTGTTGTTATAATCAGTAAGTGCATGAAGATATGATGTTATCATTTAATGAAAGAAAGAAAATATGTCATTGCAATAAATATGCAGTATTTAGATAAATAGATTGAACAAACTTGTTTTGTTTATTTTTATTTTTGCAGGTTAGGGGGTAGGAATAATACCATTGTCATTTTCAATTAAGAAACCGTAATCAATTCTGTTACTTTAGCTTCCTTCATTAATTTAGTAGGCAAGTAAAAATTTATGTCAGTCCAAAACCAGTTTTTCTTGATTTGGAGGAGTGATTAGGAAAATGTGATAAAACATTAAGTCTTAAAAAATCAAGCATAAACAAAACACAAATAACATTATACTAATAACTATGTAATAATAATCTCTTCGCAACACTGGTTCCACAATCATTTTCGGATGCAAAGATATTTGGCCACTCTCCTCTAGTATCCTTTCAGACAAATATTATACCCACAAATAATTATTACACTTAAGAAACATTAAAATGATTTGCAAATGATTGAAGCTTATATAATTGCTGGGTTTTTGCATAAAAATATTGCAAATAATAGTTTCAATTATAAAATCATAAATCAGTTCAGTTACTGGGCTTCCATAACGACTGTGGACAAGGCTCCCACTGTTTGGAAATGGCTTCTAATTTCAGTATTGAATATAAATAAACTGGTATGAAAGTTATAGTATCTAATTATGGCAGAATAACCGCTTCACAACACTGGTTCCAATACCATTATTTTATGATGCAGACATGATTGGCAACCCGTGTATAGTTCCAATTTAGATGAATATCATATTGATAAAAAGTATTACATTGCACGACATAGAAATAAAATATTTTCAAATTGCGCATTATTTTTGTTGGTTTTGAAAACTGAGCAGTTATTAATTTTATTTCAAATGTGTAAATTGACTACCGTTAATATTATGGATATTAGTTCTTAAAAAAACAGAATAAAAAAAGAAGAGAAAATAAATATAAAAAACAAACTTTCGGGATTCGAACACTAATGCGAAAATTTCGAACACTAATGCTATACCATTTGAGCTATTTAAGCTTACGTTACCGTATCTGTATATCATGCAGATGACACATTTCCAAGCAGATTTATATAACTTCAGACCATCCTTTGTTGACTGCCCAATTAATGCTTTAATTTTTAAGAATTAATATTGTTACTGTATGAAGATAGACCCAGTGAACAAAATTTAATGAAAAACTACGCTGGTTGTAACTGTTATTTCCATCTGGAAACTGACAGATTCATTTTAAAGATTACCGTTACGTGTACGGAATTAACACTATAACGTCAATAGGTTGGGTCGGCATGCACTGAAAATGCCCGGATGTGAAAAAGTGCTCGGATTCCCGATCCAACCTATAGTGAATTAAACGTAGCAAACGGTATCGTGATGGAAATGAAGAAAAAACCCTGTTATTTATGCATAAAATAAATAATATATATGTACTTATCCTATTATTTACACCATGCTTTTACAAAAAAACTGGCAACGTAAAACTACAATTCCATTTAATGTTTATTCCACGTAGTCTTTGTTGACATATAGTTCCAAATGCCCCATGAGAGCCTCTTCGAAAAATCGTGTTCCCAATGCAATTTAGAAAGAATGAAGAAAAAGAGAAATTAATGGAATCATCGTTTTTAAAATATCTGTATAGTTATTATTGCTGGAATTTTTTAAATATAATAATGAAGGAAATAATATAGCGCACTAATGAAATGAGGGTGTAATTGCACACGCGTAGCGATACGTAAGCAGCTACAGTGCAACAGGGACAACAACGACCGTGATACATAGAGAGCAAAATTCACGAATTTTTTTTTTTTAATTTTTAGTGATTAAAGCAAACATGCTCACATAAGTTAATATGAAAATCCATAAATGTTCATAAAAATTAATCAATCAGTGTAAATACCTTGCTCGAGCAAGCCTGAGCTTACATCTTATTTCTAGTTTCAAGTTGCTCAAATGCAGCATTTTCGCTTAAATTTCTCATACCAGCCAATGTTCAAAGGTCTTGTTTAGGTATGAAAAGAAATTTATATGCATATTTAATGCAGAATATGGTGATTTATACATCGAATAATACAATGAGACACAGAGTTGTGTTATTTACAAGATTTTTTTCCCCCCATAAAAACGGGGGCAGAAAATGGCCCTTATTCAATATAGTCCTTTATCTTTTTTGAAATCAGCAAAAGTAATAATAATTTTCTGTAAAATAATCATATGAATATTTCGAGTGGGAAATTAGCCAGTTCTTGTAAAACTAATTTAAGCTACCATATTCTGCTGAATAAAATCTGGATCTTGCTATTTTAGCCTTCAATAGGGATTTTGCGTGTGTGAGTGGGTGGGTGTAAATCAATTATTTAAAGATGTTTAAATTTTAAGAATTAACCCAATTAGTTAACAAATATGCCATTAAAGAAACTATGCACAAAATGTTTAATAAGGCGCTTGTCCCGAAGCAGATTTGAATTCTATATTTTCAAAAAAGAGAATCCTTTGGTGAAAGTGGTATCCATTTGTCATTGAAACTGCTGTTCTCGCTTTTAATATCAGCAAAGCAATACTGTAGACACATAGGCCTCCCAAATAAAACAGGTTCCAGATTCTTTGGATGAACATACAAGTAGGTAGATATTACACAATGTACCAATTTTCAGTCACGTGTTGCACAGAAACTATTTTCTTCCTACTGTGCTTCCGTTCCCAAGAGAGGCGTGAACACAAAATATCTTAGCGTGCTCTGTTCCACTCCCACCTACAGAGAAATTGTCTCTGAGTTGTCTTACAGAAAATTCATACATGAAAAACAACTCATTCCTGACTGTCAGAAAAGTACAAAATTGTGAGAGGAAACTTTTGTTCTTCTTACAAGAGTATCAAGAAGCGGATGTATAATGCATTCTATCGCTTGATAAGCTTAACTGATGGCTTTCCGGTACAAATCACCAACGATATATTGTCTCCTGTGTTTGAGGCCAAAACCAACTTAAATTTTCTTCTTTCAAGTTCTGTGCATTTTTTAAACGTCCCTCACCACAAAGGGTAGTACCAGTATCTGGTCATTCCGAACCCAAGTCGTTTCGTACCCAAATGAGTCCTTTCTTATCCAAAGCAATGATCGTTTCGTAACCAAGGTGCTGGTCGTTTCGTACCCAATGCTATCAAATATAACCACCAATATCATATAAAAATGATTACCCATGGTGCTGGTCGTTTATGCTATAGTCGTTTCGGACCTAAAATACTATAAAACTACCAACTATCATGTACAAAAGATATTTCATACGTATTTAAAACTATTTAAGGCTGTTCAATGTTACTTTTTTCCTTTTTTCCTTTATGATAGATAGATAGATAGATAGATAGATAGATAGATAGATAGATAGATAGAAAGATAGATAGACACATACATACATACATACATACATACATACAAAATTACAAAGGTAATTACACGAATGATCAATGCTAAAATGAATCTACATGTTACTGTTCTATTCTGGAAAAAATATATGCCATATTACATGGGGTGCTGTATTATAAATGTTTCAATATTGGCAAAATCAAAGCATGCATACATATCTTCGATTATTTAAATAATCAAATAGATCAGTTTTAAAACACAGAAGTAAATATATGCAAAATGCAGAGTCAAGTTAAATCATCCCTCTCTCTCTCTCTCTCTCTCTCTCTCTGCGCGATTATGTATGTCATTATATTTAGGAGGATAACAACATAAAACAGATTATGCCAAACAATAAAAACAAATTTTCACTTGCTATGAAAAAATATTAATATTTATACTTAGTTGGAAACATAGAGAATTTCAATTATGCCACTAACATGTTAGTTTCTTGAGATCGGTGAAAGTGTCCAAAACTTTGCTCTAGTATGCTAATACGGCCGGCAGTCTACCAAAAAATAGCTTGGTGGCCCATATAGTATACCACGTTCAACACCTTTAAAAGCAGGCGACAAAAATTGAGAGGATAAACATTTTTAATATTTTCAGTTACGTTAGTCATTACTAAATAATACCAATAAATATGACAATGTTTGTTAATTTGAACGATAGAAAAAATAATGGACTTATTCAGTTATTTAAACCTGGCCAACGTTTTCTTTTTCTTTTTACTGGCAATGCAATTTTTTTTATTAATTCCTTTTAGTACATATAGATGCTGTTATACAGTGAAAACAATACAGTTACTGTAACTATTTGTGTGATAAAGTGTTTAGTCATCGTAGAAATATAAAACAGCACATGATGGTGTATACTGGTAAAAAACCATTTAAGTGTGAAGTATGTGATAAAGTGTTGAGTGAAGCAGCAGAGAGGATTAACAGACTTTAATTGGTTGTCGGTTATTTTCTCAAAATAAAGGTTCCTACGAAAATGACACGCGCGTCAATAACGCGAAACCAAAGCCTCTAACCGATCGAGAGTCTCTTTAAATTGTGTTTGCGTATTTTGTTAGTTGTACGCTGACGCGCGTGTTTTCAAATTTTTATGCGCGTTCGTTTGCATGTCTCTTGTAGCCTCTCTGCTGCTGTAATTAAACCATTATTATATCAATAATGATCAGCAAAGCTCACTCAGCAAGATTAGCTCGAGAGCGACTAGAAAATTACAAAATATCTACCCTTGAAAGATTCTGTCAAACAAAAATTACAAGCGCGTCAGGAGTCTCAGATGGAATTTGCAGAAAGTGCAGAGCAGTTATTTAAACATATCACAAAGACTACTAAAGGATTTTTACCAGCGTTAGAAAGAACTGCAGCAGCAGCTGAAAAAAACAGCCGAACGAACCAAGAAAACCAAACAAAAAAAAAAAAAAAAAAAAAAACTCTTGGAAGAGCTTCCAGTTGAGATGGCTGAGGCTCAGCCACCTCCTATACAAGAAGAAATACAACAAGTTCTTGATAGCGTCGATAAAGTTCGTGAAGAAGTCAGTGATGTAAAAGAACTCATCACTCCGAAACCAAAACCGAGAAAACTACCAGCACAATTTACTCAGGCAGGTATTAGATTGGTCCGAGAAAATCCCTTGTTGGTCGCAGCGGGATATGAAGGTCGTAGTGAATTATTAGAACCGGGTACCGCCGATGTTCCAGAATTAAAACGGGTCCCATTTATGTTTAGAAAATCTCGTGGGATATCTAAGATTTCTGATAAATATAAACAAGAATTTGATAATTTCAAAAGTCAAGTCGAAGAAATTAGTAAAGGAGCGTTATTACTCGGTGATATATTACCTCAGTTTGGTCCACCTCGCATCGAGGAAGAAGAAGAACCAATACCTCAATTTGCCCAACCTGGTGTTGAAAAAACTCCCCCAATACAAAAAACACAACCAAGTCTAGGGCAACTAGCAGAACAACAAAAACAACGAGTACAACAAGCACGACAAGAAAGGCGACCGCTATCACTTAAAAGCGTTAAAAAAAATAGCACACAAACAAGAAGAAGAAATAGGGAGTACGGCACGAATAAAGATAAAGGAAAGACAACAATGCACAAAGGATGACGATAGTTCTACTTTTGAGACTGGAAGTGGTCTTGTTACTTGCAGGTGTAATTATGGACATTAATGTTTACTGGGAACTCATCGATGAAATTACCGACAATTACTACAGTGATTAAACAGTTAAATACAATAACTATGATAAGATGATTATAAATAATATTCAACGTGCCCCGACCATGGTCAGGGTGATAAATTCGCGATTACCTATATATAAAATATTCTACGGTGATGGACTCGGTGAGGGTTTATTTAGAAGGATGGCCACAAAGGCAATACTGATTGTAAAACAACTGTCAATTGAAGCTATTGATGCTGTTCGTGAAAAAGGTATTGGTGCTGCTGGCGACGTTGCCGGTAAAGCATTTTTGGCAATCCGGGATAGACTAGCACGATTGATACGACGAAAGCCTCAGCCAGTAAAATTACGCAGCACCGAAGTAATGCCTGCGAGTGTTAGTAAAATAATAAATCAAGCTGCGAATGAAAAACTAGCAGCAATGGCATTGCCATCGATGGCTGATGATAAAGGAAAGAGTATAACTGCTAGTCTGATAGCAGAAAGTGGTCTTCCTGTCAGACCATAACAATTATAATAAAAATGTTCAAGCGTATGGCTGATCCCGCATTCGACATAGACGCACCAGTACTCAAAGATGAGTCTGTGCTCTCTTATCAGTATTATTCTTATGACATATGTGTACCTGACGAACGTGGAAGAATCGAATTACAAGTTCAGGATACAAACAGATATTTCCTGAGACTTTTATTGAGATCGAAGGTAGATTTTTAAAATTAGATAATACAGATTACGGAATTGGTGATCGAGTTGGTTTTGTTAATAATGGTATTTTGGCGTTATTCAAAAGTGCCGCATACAACATTGATGGTCGAGAAATTGAAGCTTGCCACAACGACATCGACGTTACCACGACGATACTTGGTCTTGCAAGAAACAGCGATGATTACTCAAGATCAGCTGGTTCATCAGTGATGTTTGCAAAGGACACAACTGATCATCCCGAGCACAGAAACTTAACACTAAATGCAGCTACGGACACATTTGTATCAATGAATGTGTGTGTGTGTGTGTGTGTGTGTGTGTGTGTGTGTGTGTGTGTGATTTGAATTTTTAACGTAGCTTTAACAATTTTTCAGTCATATCGCTACGATGTCTGCAGTGTGGCAGTTTATAGTGATGTCTAGCACTGGGGCATCATGCCGCAGACATGTAGCATGATGTCCCACCCAGTCACATTATCCTGACACCAGGCCGACCAGTCCTAACACTAACCTCTTAATGCTGAGCGCCAAGCGAGTCAGCTGTTAGTACCATTTTTGTAAGTCTTTGGTATGACTCGGCCGGGGATCGAACCCACGACCTACCGCATCCGAGGCGGACGTTCTAACCACTAGGCCACGGGAGCGGTATTATCAATGAATGAAAATTTTAGCTTGGGATTTGCATCACGTCGATCAATGTTGGGCGATGATGAAAGTTTTTCATGTGCAATTCCACTGTTACACATCTTTGGATTCTGCAGAAATGCTAGAAAGGTTATTTCCGGAGCAAAACATACAATTGTACCAGTACGAAAAAATACCAACAATGATGCAATATGGCACGCTGAGGGAGTTAATCCAGCTGCAACCGCAGCACGTCATGGAAAAGTAACACTGACAAAACTTTCTTTGTGGATGCCAACAATGACTCCATCGCTGATTGAAGAAGAACGTTTGCTTTCTTTTATGGATCAAGGTGGTAAATCAACATCATCATGCTTGACGATGACCACAGATGCTATACAAAGCAACATTAACGGTTTATTCACATGGCAGATAGCATCACAGCGAGGTGTCTCTGCACCGCGACATATATTTATTGCGTTCCAAGATGTTGCACGAGTAAACTCAGAAACACGCAGTATAATGATATTTGCCAAACTTGGTGTTACTGAAGTTTCACTACCAATAAAAGGACATCAAGTACCAGCTCAGGACATATTATTGAACTTCGAGCATAATCATGTTGCACGTGCGTATCACCGTTTGATGACATTCATGGGGCGTGATCAAAATGTTGATACTGGTTTACAATATCTCATCGGGATTTTACAACGCTGTATCCGATCTATTACTTTTCTCTGGAACATTTAGATTTATCGAGGCACTCTGTTGTTGATATACACTTTTGAGCTCATGTGGCGCGAGGAGTTATTGCCAATTACAGAGCAATCGCCGTTATACTCAGCGATGAAACAATGCTATTTGAAGGTGGTGGGCGAATGAGTCATTGATGCGCCAGTAGAAAACATGTAACATGTAATTAAATCGTTAATTTAAAAATCAGGATGATATTATGAATGTCATATCATCATGTCAACGTCAGTCTGACACCTGGTCAGATTAAAAAATTACAATCAGTATCAAAAGAAAACTGTGGAACAAAAATATCACTAAAGCGAGAACAGATCTAAGGTGGTTCAAATAAACTATCACTGACAGAACGTCAACTCAGGCACGTCATTGAAGCAAACAATCAAAGACCGGCATACTACTTAATCTTTCTGCGGGTGCCATTAAAGTTATTGCTAAGACGGGTTGTATATTTCCACTTCTATCAGCTATTCCAGGAATCATTGCTGATGCAGCCCCAGCTGTTGCAAAAGTTGCTGCGTTGGATGCTGTTGGAACTGCTGCTGGGAGGGCACTAGAAAGGCAACAGGAAAAGGTTTAAATATAGGAAAGGTCTAAGACTGTCAGGGACTTGGTATGGAAAAGGATTAAGAATTCCAGGAAAACTTCGTTGATTTTCCCCATGTCCAATTTTGATTTACTTGATGCTGCTACGCGATTAAACATCAAAAACTTCAGAGGTGTTTTTATGCGTGATCAGTTACCGCGTCAACGAAACAATGTTGAAACTGGTATTATTCATCTTGATGGACAAAACGGTCCAGTACTCATTGGGTTGCATGGGTGATTGATCCACATGGAATTGTTTATTTTGATTCGTACGGGTTAGCACCACCGAAGGAGTTTTTGCAATATATTAATTTAGCCGGCGATGCACCAGTATGATAAACGACGCTACCAACACAAACATTAACAGATCCGCCAATATGTGGCCGTGAAACCATAGCTGTACTTGACGCTGTCTCTGGCACCGAAAGAAAAACCACCTCATAAAGTCGTGCACGAATACACCACGAAATAATACAGTCCACCAACATTTTAAACAGGCATTAGTAAATATAATGGTAGATATTTACGGATGATCTTCTGCAAGTAAAACTCAGCAAGGGGACTTATCCAAATATGCAACGCTTGCTCAGCTCAGAAATGAAATCTATGATTTGTTAAACATTGCAAGAGTGTGGATCAAAATGAGGTAGTTATTTTTCAGGACAAGCAAGAACGATTAAAAACGTCCAACGTACAACTCTCAGACGTGCTTGTATGAATTCACACCGCGGTTATTAACAATATTGTTACGTTTACTGAGCAAGGCAAAATACAAGATTCTGGTAATTCGCTTAACGATTATATCAAGAAAACTGCATTCACGGGTCACATTATCATGAATCAAAATGAAATTACAGGTCTGGGAAGCCCAGTCGCTGATTTCGACGCAGCAACAAAAATAAATGAATAAATAAGTAAATAAATAAATAAATAAATAAATAAAATACGTTCATGATCAAGAATCCAAGTTTTTGTCGGTCAACGGTGGTTTGATGCGTGCATTTCTAAACATGAATAACAATGGTATTAATAATCTTTGAACACCATACTCGGATTTCGACGCTGCAACAAAAAATGTGTTGATCATAGCAACATCCCAACGATGACTTCGTTGTCGACAATCAACGATGGAGTGACCGCAATCAGATCTGAATATAATAAACACATTTTTAAATTTTCGTAGAAACGTAAATAGAGCTATTAATGAATTTTTGGAAGTTCAGAGGTTGTCGGTGCTAAACTTATTGATATGAAAAAGATTACCGATAGTGCAACATACACAGTCGCGTCTGGATCAACATTATGGACACCACTCAATAAATCCGTCAAACATCGCGCTGAGGTTACCGGGTTATACAGGTTCTCAGTGATCGGCGCTACAACATTTACAATACCTACCACGGTTTCACGGCGTTATCCACTAACTGGATCTTCTGGATCCATGTTAGTAGTGCTGGAGCAAAAGGACGAAGAAACATTCATGGTGGAACCCGATGAAATAAATTTAGGCTTGTTGTACTATTGGTGTCTTGAATTAGTCTCTGAAGTACCACCTACTTAATATAATGATCGACGCTAACCAACACAGACACAATCAAGTATATGAGTGACAAACCAACTAAAACATATAATCGACGAGTACACGCTACAAATAATAAAACATCGCACGCGCTCATTTGTCATCAATGCAGTTTTGTGTTCAGCGTCTACGATCATCCCGTCCGCTGGTGTATAACTCTCTGCGGTAACTATGACGTCGCCAACAGTTGTAACAATTTGTGTTTCAGCTGCAACAACAATTGCTGATGTTCTTAATATCGACGTGCACAAACGCAAAATTACACTAGTACACAATAAAACTGCACGCGGCAATGTTAGCATACTCTAAACTATCATCGTAGATATCGTCGTATCTCAGTGATGGAATAATATCAGATAACGAGTTCACAACGATATTTAAGATTTACAGCGAGGGATACAACGATGGAGAATCTGATTTAAAATCAACGGGTTAATAATAATATCGTCGCCGTACGATCGAAGATCGCAACAACTACTGCAACAGATCGTCGCTAATACAGCGCCGCAAAAAAACAACAACAAGGATATCTGCGATTTCAATTAGTCCTAAATTCAGCATTAGTTTCCCAACTGCAATTCCAGTGAAAGAAATAGCAATAGCACATCTGCGAGTTTATTATAGTTGGCCAAATATCAGATCAAGATCGTTTGGTGGTCTACAACCAAATAATTGATTGGTATTCGCGAAGAAGAATAAACCCGACGGAACTCCAGACTGGCAAGTAGTCAGCATACCTACAGGTAGTAATCAAATAGAACAGATCAATGAAGAATTCCAACGCAGATCAAATCTATAACAGGCAAAGAATCCAAGATAGCTATCACTGTTCAGGAACCAACGTTGTCGTCGGCGATTCAAGTAAATTCTCCAGATTATGCCGTAGACATATATCAAACATCGATCAGATCTGTGCTTGGTTGGCCTGATGTAGCACAGGTTTATCAAAGAGAAGAATTTCTTCCACGGCCACTCCGAGATAATTATACTACAGACGAAAAAGGATACAATGGAGAAAGTACTGCTTTCACTTATAGCCCACGTGGTACTAGAATGTGCGATTTTATATCACATGATCCGGCGCCTAAACCATACACAGGAGAAGACATAGGCTGGAATTTTCAATATGATCGTAATAAACAAACGTACAATCCTGAAGAGATTACAGAATTGTTTGATTTTATGATTTTTATTTATGGTTTTTATATCAATGAACTACGCAGTAAATTTCGCAATTACATAATAGAGTACCCCAATGAGAATATTCGTAGTGAAATTATTAAAAACGTGAGAGTAATAAATAAAGTCCAGGAAGATATTAAACTTACCAATAATAAATTTGTGTGATCTGTTATTGATATAACAGATAACAAACAAGAATTTTTAAGGAAATTATCAGTATATGAAGCTGATGTACCAAAGTTTAAATTTTACAAGGATTATATCAAGGCTGATAATGTTATTAATGAATACTTTCCATAAATCATCAAAGCATGGAGAACAATATCTCCTCCGCCAGGTATTCTCAGGTACGACAACGATCCGTACTCAGGTGGTTGTGATATTTCGCCGGGTATAGTAAATATAACGTCGACTGTCGCAGTCAACCTTGCAGGTGACGTTATTGATGGCAGCTATCAAGTAGATTTACAAAAATCCAATCAGACCCAGGAAGGATACATTTTATATACATTTACGCCTCAAATCCCACCAAGATATTTGATTGTATCAGAACCAATTAACCCTGTTTATCTACGATGTTATAATCCACTGCTATAAAGGATACATTTCAAACTTGTTGACCAGACAGGACACCTTCTGGATTTACGAGGAGAATCACTAAATATAAATCTGTATGTGAGATCGTAGATCTTGCGCTCATAGAGCGTCATCGTAAGATCTACGATCATACATAAACATAAACATTTTTGTCTAATGATTTGTACCGATTTCACATTGGTTTGACAACAATTTTGTAAAAACAAAAAAATATTATAAATCTGAAAAAAGAATCTGTGAATTTTGTAAACGATCTGTGATTTTCGTTAAAAATTACCCTTTTTAGTCGATTTTTTAGACGTTGTTTGGTCAAATTTCTCATTTTTGTTCAAGTTAAACAGATAAATTCTCTAATTGATTTCATTTAGAAAAACTAAAAAATATTTTTCCGTTTTTTCACAAATGTCCTCTGTTTTTCGCGGATTTTGTAGTTTTTTGGTCAAATTTCTTTTTTTGTTATTTTACAGGGAGAAATCGATTTTCTTAGTTTCTCTAAATGAAAGCAGTTAGAGAAGTTAAGTACTTTACCAGACAAAAATCAGCAAAAATGTAAAAAGAAATCACAAAAATCGACTAAAAAGGGTATTTTTTTTAACGAAAATCAGATTTTTCACAAAATTTACATTTTTTTTCTTCAGATTTATAATATTTTTCAGATTTTTCAACTATCACAATTACTACTTTCACTTTCATAATCACGGTCTGACATAATCTCTCTCAACTGTCTAATACGAGCATTCACAATCTTTTTTTTTCGTATTCGTGAGACAATTCTGATTTAAATTTTTCGATTGAGTGTGCGAGGGGGGCAAATAGTTTTGCCTGCGCATCTGTAACTGCTGCCAGAGACTGTAACATTGCTTGCTGAATCAACTGTATGAATCTGTAATCAGCTGGTAGTGTATATCTGTTCTTGGATTTTCGAAATTGTAATGATTCAAAATCACACATAATTTTTCGAGGATTAAGTTCATCAGAAAATTTTATACCGTCATGCTGTAATTTTTTGACAGCAGAAATAATAGCAATAATATTTTCAGAATTCATTATATAATAAATATTTGTTTAAAATAAAAATATTAATATTTTTGAATATAAAAAATAAAAATATTTCTGAATATAAAAATATTCCTCAACGAGGAATGTTTTTACAGCATATACGATGTTAATTATAATATAGACGGCACAACATATAAACTTAACTATAGTAGCGTATTTACAGCAATTATATGTAAGGACGGCACAATACATAATGTTAATTATAGTAGCATATTTACAGCATTAGCTCTAAGGACAGGACATCCCCCATGTGAACTCCTAGATTGCCAAACGTCATTTTAGCAAGTTCGGAGGATATACATATAAACTTAATTCTCAGGATCTTAACTAACTTAATTTTAAGTACGGCACATACACATAAACTGGGAGAGTGTACTTGTCTGTTGAAGTTTGAGCGATGAGTCGAGAACCCCCAACTATTATGACAAAATGGCATCGCACCGCCACCTTCGACAATATGTCTGTCGCGGGAATCGAACCCTAGGCCTCAGTATGATAATCCAACGTTATGACACTGTACCACGGTCTCATTCTTACACATTCATGTTTTAGAAATTACTGTGAAGTTACCTATGCGATGAGAACTGTAGTAACATCTCACACATTTCAGAAATTACTATGAAGTTACAAACTGCAGTGTGGATTTATTTTAATTTCCAAAATTGTCTCTCACATGCATTTTCCGCACCGAGGTTAAAATACGTGTAGGTCTCTACTTGTAAGAGCTAAAAATAACTTACCTGGATTTTGTGCAGTAAAAAAAGTAGTTGCACAGTTATAATTTATTACGCAATTGCTGGAGCGCAGGCAACCTAAATCTGAGATATCCACACGCGATTAGCATATATTGAATTATTGTATACTGCAGCATGGATTTATTTCAGTTTTCCACACACACCGTATAAAATCGCACATACATTTTCTGCATCGATGTGAAAATACATGTTTAAGTCTTATCTGTGAGAGCTAAAAATAACTTGCCTGGATTTAACACAGATGTTGTTTGACCTACTGAGCGGCGTATTGAAAACATACAGGTCTACTATATACACATTTAACTTACCTGAATTTGCATGCAAAATAATGTACTGAACGGTCTGAGAGTCAGGAGAGTTAGGAAATGTAAATATCCTTCTATGTTACAAAATATACTGATCTGCTGACTACTGTCAATTAAGTTGCTGAATACGGCACAAAAAAATCGCGACCGTCATGTAAATTATGCAGTAACAAGAGGGATAACTGCTTAATTACTCTAGCGGAGAAAGCATTGCTTGACCGAGTTATCTCCCTTAATCACGTAATACAATAGGGAGATAGCAAAATGTTATTTTTAATTATATTTTCGTGAATAAGCCGATTTGTATATTTCATGGGCGACACGTTGTACTAAAGATATGCAAATATCAAATATTTTCCAGCTGCATTCATTGATTGAAATATTTCATCACCAGTCTGTACGTTCACTGATTTAACTTTTGGAAATTTAGCATATTTTCCAGTACCCCCTCGCACAGAATTCTGACTCTGTGTAATAGCTTGTAAGTTACATAAAGAATTATTGATTTTATCGCCGTTAAGGTGATCGATCACAAGATCATCTTTGATCAGTCCATGAAAACATTCAAACACGAATCTATGAGATAAATATTTTTTCCAACGGTAAATATAAGATAACCAGCATTAACAACAACACCAACTGTTTTTTTAAATTTACAGTTCCTGATTACACTATCAGGAGATGCCTCATAATTTTTGATGGTGGGATGTTTGATAAATTCATTTTGCTCCATTTATATGATAATATTATTTGTCTCAATTAATATTTTGAAAATCTGGCGAGATAGTCTTCGGCGTTTTCTTTTTTTATAGGAGATTCGATGCCATCAGTATTATTTATTTTATCATAATATCGTTTCAGCTCTCTGTATTTTTACCACCGTAATGCATACACACCGGGTCTCTCCTCGTACCCCAACACGCATCGTAAACACGGTTTTGGTCCTAGACTTCCACATCGGAAACTTTGCATATGATAACCACAGACTTCATTTACGCATGCTTTGTTACAAGGAAGTGAAAAACCAATCATAAGCCTTATGCATTTATTATTTGCTTGTCCTTATATATATATATATATATATATATATAAGCTCTATATACTATGCCGCTCTACTATATATATATATATATATATATATATATATATATATATATATATATTATTAAAGTTTAATTAAATATACATTTTTCCTATTTATAATATGGAAGAGTTTGAAAGATTATCCGCAATTAAGCCTTCTAGAGCTAGATTCGATATTGAGAAACTGCCAAAACCTAAATTTAGTCTTTCGATGCAAGATCTAGCTTTGGTAAATATTGATATAACTGATCGTATCCGTGAAGTCAAGAAGGAATTTCGCAAAGATGGTGCTGTTCATGTGTGGGCAACATTCTGAATAATGAATGCTGTCAATACTAGAATGAATGACGATCGAGGAAGGAAGATTATTAACTACCACGACAATCAGCGATATATCATTCTGACAAAATGTATTGTGCAGACAGACGATTACACTTGGATTATCCATGACAAACGTGACCCTGTCCGTGTACATGTTAGAAGTAGCATCGTCACGTTTGAATGAAAATTCCAAACCAGGAACGCTGTCTGGTATTGACAAACCATATGACGATCGAGCGTATCCTCTGACTGCAGTTGGTTATGCGTTATATCCGCTAAATGATAAACTTAGAGTTGATGATCTCAAACCTATGAAACTATCAAGATAAATTGTGTGGCTGAACGAGTTACAGAACACTTCACGAACGCTATATGTGGAAACGGTTTATCGGATTTGCGACCTAAAAAAATAAATACATGGGCAGAATCAATTAAAGATACCGGACCGTCTATCAGCGACGTTGCTGAACTAGAAAAAAAAATTAAGACTATATATTCGATTTTATCAGAAATATTAGTACGAGTGACCCTGTATCCGTGTAGTTATTTCAGAGTTCAGAATCCGTAAATTATGATCAGTTTGTAAGGCCTAATGGCGATATTTATCGTGCAGAATGTCTCCACGAAGAAATGAAAAATCTTGCGTTGAAATATACCCCTGATGATGTCAAGGTTGGACAATTACTGAATAATTGTTTTAAGGTTCTATCAGTTGCTGCCCAAGCTGCTGAAGAGAAAAATTCATGGAAACCCACAAGATCGGAATTTCTTGTTGATGTCCAGCGCAGTTGTGTTGAATACGGACACGGCGGATTGTGGAATACTAAATACTATTTTAAGGATGTTATCTCAATTGATATGGTAGCCTGTGATCCTGGAAGGTTTCTTGGATACAAAGAGTGTTCTGAGTATTTTAAGAGATATGGACATCCAGCACACGAGATGACTAGAGTTGCAACACACATACCCTTGCCAAATTTTAACCTGACTGGATTTGCCTGTATAGAGTCGTTCGAGTTTGTACAAAATCTCCATCCGATTGCTTATGCGTGGTTTGGAAAACATCTTTGTGAAAAATGTTGGGCTCCAATAGTTTTATTACGGTACATTCTTGATGTAAGGATATTGATATTGTTGAAAGTAAACGAAGCAATTATATCATACCGTTTTCAGAAACAGGTTTGGTTACCACAACAAAAGAAATATTCTGAGGATAAAAATCCTGATATGACTAATTATGAAAATAAGGTTGCATAAGATTTCGGCAGAAAAATAATCGGTAAGTTTACGCAAGGAGGATCATATGATCGAAAACGACATTGTACAAGATTAATTGCTGATACAACGGAGAAAAACACATTTATAAGTCAAAGTAATGCTTATTTGTCGGACGGAAGTAAATTAGTTACAATTGTGAGCTATATTGATGGTGAGTCACCGCACTTTACTCATTTAAGATCTTCGATGTTAACATAAATTTACTATCGATGATAAACAGATTTCCTGATACCGCGGTTAGAGTCGCAACAGATTCATTTTATATAAAATATACGGATTTATAAAAACAATTATATATTGGCTATAATGCATTATGGAGTGAATGGAGAATAAAACGAGAAAATGTACTTAGTTATTCTGAATCTGCCGACGTTGTAATTAAGGAAATATATTACAAGAATAATCGAATGTCAAAATCATCAGCACCATCGGTATATGATCCTGTGGCCAGACATAAAACAATTTATCTCAATGGGTGTGGTGGTTCTGGTAAAACAACGTGTGCGATTGAATTATTCCTGAACAACTGTTCAGATATGATTGTTTTAACACCCACACATAGACTCGGCAGAGAAATGAACGAACGTGGAGTAAATTCTCAAACTTGTTGTTTCTTTAAATAGTGCGGAGACGCATGGACGCCTGAACGAATTGGTGCAAAATACATTCCTAAAATTATTATCTGGGATGAAATATGTATGGTATCGCTAGAAATATTAAAAATATTTATTGATTGGTTATTGACAAAGAATATTGCTGTGATAATGCATGGTGATCATGGTCAACCACCACCTTTTGTTGGACAGTCTCCACATGAGTGGTTAAAAACATTTGTAGATTATTATGAGGAGATAAATTATGATCATAGAACTATTGATGAACCACTGAAAGAGTTTAAAAAATTAATCAGACTGCAGCCAGATAGAATACAATGCGAAATAATGCGTGGAGTAATTCCAGAGACATCCATGGATGATTTCTGGAGATTATGGAGACCTCCTGATTGGATGTTTGCAAGTAGAACAATAGTTCGTGATACACTTCAACAACAATGATTTACGTTATATAAAGAAAAGTTTTCAAATCTACCTGTACCATTGTGTTATCGCCCAGCAGATAACGCGACGACAGAATATTGACGCTGAGATTCCAGGAACTGATGAAAAACAAAATCTTGTGCTAAATGATATTGTTTTAGTTCCTATCGGCGCTGTTGAAGGTGCCTTAAAGGTGAGTAAAACTCCGTGGACGTTAGGATAGGCTATAACGATTCATTCATCACAAGGATTAACTATTTCTGATACAAATATTTAGATTATTGATGATAGGATCGAATGGTCAAATTTAGTTTATCTCTCAGTATCTCGAGTCAGAAGAATATCTCAGCTGCACAGGATTATCATAGACTTCACAGAAAATAATAATCAAACTCCTAGCGACAACGGTGATGTAGTAAGAAAAAAAGTGTCTGGTTATAAACAATGTCACAAAAATATAAACACGACTTTGATTTCGATGTTGAATTTATCATGACACTGAAACAATGACAGAATAATAATTGTGCAAGCTGTAACTGTAATATATGTTGTTGCAATATTCGAATGACAATCCAAGACAGTTTACCGTAGATAGAATTAATAGTAGTCTTGGTCACACACGCGAAAATATAATTGACGTAAGGGCGCTGGACGCCCTGAAGCCAGTTTACAAAAGTGAACGCGGTGGTAATTGTGTGTCTTCAGGAATTACTTGTAGTTGTTCACGTACAAATCCACGCTGAGGGGCAGTTGAATCTAGTTTGTAGATTGCAGGTCTGCCTGTGGATCTTACCACTCTGGAAATTTTATGTGTGGTCGCACTCCAAATAGGATCAGTTGCTCTTTTTTTTACCCGCTTTAAGTTCACCAGGATCATATAAGTATCTGACAGTCACATTATCCAGTACTGGTTGTTTTGAAGAGTCACGTCGTTGTGTTGGTATATATTTCTTTGTAATCGCGATGATGGGCTTAATGACAGTTGCACGAGTAATTTCATTTTATAACGCAGCTATTAAACTTGGTAATCTTTCAACCCATTCACGAGATCTCGTGTCTGTGGATATTTCCTTCGCATACTGGTATCGAAATAACCGCTCAGAAAGTGTTCGATTGAATCATTCAACGATTGCCTGATCGCGATGAATTGCGGTATGTCCTCGTCTGATTTTGACATTGTGTTGCTTCATCAACGATGACACTTGCACCAATAAATTCTTTGCCAGGATCAACCTGTAATAGTTGTGGCCATCGTAGACCACCACGTTGATAAATTTGTTCAAACGCAGATGCAACGTCAGTTGCTGTTTTAGTTGATAACGGCTCTGCTTCTTTATATCTACTTTCAACGTCAACGACAGTTAATGCGTATTTGTATGTGCGTGATTGACGTCTACGTGTTTTAATAGTATCATGCGGTAAAAACAAACTATCTGCTTGATGAACTTCATTGGGAGTGCTGACACTGAAATATGCGTGCTGAATATTTTTAGGTAGTGGTACATAAATCTGCCATATTGCCTGTCTTGCTAACCAGTCTGCGGCAACAACACGTGTGACATTTGCTGCTTCAGCAAGTTTACTAATCACTGCTCTGCCTCTCCAATATCCTCTTGGGCTATAATAAACCGATTCCATTATAATAGTTATATGAATAATTACCAGCCGCTAGTATTAGTTTACCTTTCATCGCGGATTTTACTAAGAACCTAGTAAGTTTTTCTCTGAGAGATTTATTCGCTATAGAATTTAACGCATGAATCAACTTCACATCTGCAATATGTCGTCGTTGTAAATCTTTATTTTTATGCGCAACATGATGACCGTGACATGCTTGATCAATCGCATTTATTGGATACTGTCCATGTCTTGGTTGATCTCGTTCGTGAAGTCGAATATCAAGTCGGGTTCCTGGACTATAGTAATTAGGTCCACGAAGATGTTTTTCTCCTGGGTATTTGGCCCATGGAGTTCCTGGTAATTTTCCCAGTGAAGCAGCGATATCACCACCCTTCATATTCATCAAGGACGAAATAAATTTGTATTTTTTTGTACCAAATTTTACACACTTGCCTGTAAGTGCACGTTTTTTATTCTTTGTTATTGTTGCTGTTAATCCGCTTGTGGGGGTGGATGCTCTGCATCGAACACAATATAAATTCACATTATTTATTATATGGATATAATTGACTTCTCAGCGACACAAGCGCGGGAGCCAGTTGAACATCATCCAGTCTTACCAAATTCTATCAGAATGATAATAATTTGACCATTTGGATCTGGTAAAACACAACTGTTGCTCAATCTGATAATGAGATGGCTCAAGTGGGACAAATTATATTTAATTGCCCCATCTGTAGATGATCAACGATGTTATGAAGTACTTAAAGATTTTAATGAAAATGCAGCGTCGTTGACAAGCCAAGGTGACGGTGTTGTTGATTTTATTACCAGTATTGATGAAGCGCCATCCATAGATGACCTCGATGGAAGTATTAACAATTTAGTAGTATACGATGATGTGATGCTGAACAAACAATCAAATCCAGCTCGGATATTTTCCAGAGGCAGATAGAAAAACAGATGTAATTTATGTTACTCAGAGATATACACAAATACCTAAAGAGATCAGAGATAACTGTAATGTTTTGGTGGTGTTTAGCGGCGTTGATACACACACGTTGCGAAATATTCATCAGACTTGGTGTTCAGGGGATATGGATATAATTAAGTTCAAAAACTTCTTTTCAAAAGCTCAAGCTATCCCACACGGATTTATAACGATAAATTTACATGATCCTAGGTCTTGGTATCACTAATTGTCTTGATAAATTTTTGGTTAATTACAGCAGCAGAGAGGCTGATGACTACGAGTAAGTGTCCGACACGCAAACGAACTCGCATAAAAATTTGAAAACACGCACGTCAGCGAACGAGTAACAAAATACGCTAACACAATTTAGAGAGACTCTAGGTCGGTTAGAAGCTTTAATTTGGCGTTATTGACGCGGCTTTCATTTTCGTAGAAACCTTTTGAGAAAATAACGGACAACCAATTAGAGTCTGTTCAGCGTCTCTGCTGCTAGTGATCATAGACATATAAAACAGCACATAATGGTGCATGCTGGTAAAAGACCATTTAAGTGTGAAGTATGTAATAAAGGGTTTAGTCAGTATGGAAATTTAGAACAGCACATGAGGATACATACTGGAGAGAAACCATTTAAGTGTAAAGTGTGTGATAAAATGTTTAATCAATTTGGAAGTTTAAAACAGCACACGAGGATACATGCTGGAGAAAAACCATTGAAGTGTGACGTATGTGATAAAGGGTTTAGCCAATTTCTACATTTAGAAGAGCACATGAGGGTACATGCTGGAGATAAACCATTTCAGTGTGACGTGTGTGATAAAATGTTTAGTCAACTTGGAAATCTAAAGAGGCACGTGAGAATACATACTGGAGAAAAACCATGTAAGTCACTTACTAAGTGTGAAGTTTGTGATAAAATGTTTACTCGACCTGGAGGTCTGAAGAGGCACATGAGAATACATACTGGAGAAAAATCATTTCAGTGTGAAGTATGTGATAAAATGTTTAGTCGGAGTGAACAGTTAAAAATGCATATGAGGATACATACTGGAGAGAAACCATGTAAGTGTGAGGTATGTCATAAAATGTTTCGTCATAGTGGAAGTCTAAAGACACACATGAGAATACATACTGGAGAAAAACCATTTCAATGTGAAATATGTAATGGAATGTGCAGTCAGAGTGGACAACTGAAGAGGCATATGAAAATACATACTGGAGAAAAACCATTTCAGTGTGAAGTATGTGATAAAATGTTTAGTCGACCTGGACATCTGGAGAGGCACATGAAAATACATACTGGAGAAAAATCATTTCAGTGTGAAGTATGTGACAAAATGTTTTGTCGTAGTGAAGATTTGAAACTGCATATGATGATACATACTGGAGAGAAACCATGCAAGTGTGAGGTATGTCATAAAATGTTTAGGCATCCTGTAAGTCTAAAGAGACACACGATAATACATACAGGAGAAAAACCGTTTCAGTGTGAAGTATGTGATAGAATGTACAGTCAGAGTGGAATACTGAAGAGGCACATGAGAATACACACTGGAGAAAAGCCATTTAAGTGTTAAGTTTGTGATAAAATGTTTTGTCAGTGTAAAGATTTGAAACTGCACATGTTGGTGCACACAGGAGATACACCATTGAAGTGTGAAGTATGTGGTAAATTGTTTAGTCATCGTAGAAATAAAACAGCACATGATGGTGCATACTGGTAAAAAAAAACATTTAAGTGTGAAGTATGTGCCAAATACTTATAGACAATTCTGCCCAAAGACAATTCGGCCCAAGACAATTTGGCCCAACTTGGACCGAAAATAAGACAGTTCGGCCCAACTTGAAAGACAATTCGGCCCAACTCGAAAGACAAATCGGCCCAACTCGAAAGACAATTCGGCCCAACTTTGCCATAGTTGTATCAAGTTCTTTTTCTTCAAACAACAGTTATATACTAAGTAAGATATATATAATTTAAGTAGGAGAGAATATTTTTGACAATTTTTATAGGTTGTAAAATAAAATAGGTTTTAGGAACAAAACTGATCAAATTTTAACAAACTAAGCTATTTTGATATTCTTTAAAAGAAAATAATCATGCTTCGTTCCATATATATATATATATATATATATATATATATATATATATATATATATATATATATATATATATATATATATAATAGAAAACAAACTGACATATATTGCGCATTGTAATTAAAATACTTATATACATTTATTTTTTATGCTAAAAAAATATATGCATCTGCACAACGACATTCTCAGTTTAAGTCGTCCGGTCAAATTAGCTATATTGATTTATAAAACAATAATACTTAACAGATAATATGCTACAGAATACGTTTACATTTTTATAAGAGTAGCGACACCGTACAAGAGATATGATAACAAATATATTTAAGTTCAGGCTTCAGATTGTAGCACTGCTTCATATATGGCACACTCGATTGCACGTGGCTTTATAAAAAAATAATGATCTATTGTTACAAATTAGCGACAAGAGTAGAGGCGAGGCATACCTCTTGAAAACACTAATCCGACTTTGAGAGGGATACTTCAAAAGGCTTTCTTACCTTTTGATGAATACTTAATTGTTTTGTTAGACAATCTGTTATTTTATTAATCGGCGAATAGAGTAGAAAATCAAGGACCCTTGATACCCATGACATATGTTTTACCCAGGCTTCATGGATGTACTTCAAAGGGGCTATAGTAATTGTTAGTACATCTTTTAATTGATTCTTCCTTCGAATTCGTTTGCTGAGTAATGTATGTTTAGCGGAGGCCTTACTTACTTAGACTTAGACTTAGTTCTTCCTGCGCCGTTCGGCGCATTGGGCAGCGAGTGCTCTCCATCGAGGTCGATCTGTCGCAGTGGTTTCAGCGTCATCCAATGATATGCCCAGCGCTTTCAGATCTTCGATGAAGGTGCGTCGCCATGTAGTTCGGGGGCGGCCTTGTTTCCGTCTTCCCCGTGGCGTCCACGAGATGGCGTTTCTTGGATGCCGTGAGATTGGTTGCCGGAGTACGTGGCCAGCAAAACGTAGCCGGCGCTATGTCACAATGTCGTTGAGAGGGCGGGTGCCTGTTTGCTGGTGGATCTCTTCATTTGTGATGCGATCCTTGTACGAGACTTGCAGGATTCGACGCAACCATTGCTGTTGGGCGACGTTTAGCCTCCTTGCGATCCGGGCCGACGTCTTCCACGTTTCACATGCATAGGTTGCAGTCGGGACGACGATGGTATTGAATAGCCGGATTTCGTTACTACACTGATTTGCGCGTTGGCCCAGATTGGTCGAAGCCGTTGAAAGACTGCCCCTGCCTTCCCTATTCTGCAAGCGACATCGTGGTCGGCGTCGCCATCGTTGGCTAGGGTGCTGCCTAGATAGTTGAATTTCTCTACCTCCTCAAGTTGTTGCTGACCAGTCTTCACGGCGTCCCTTGCTGTGGTATATCCGATCCTCATGATCTTCGTCTTATTTCCGCTTATCCTAAGTCCAACTCGGGCCGCTTCGCGTTCCAGGCTCATTGTCATTTCTTGCGCTTTTTTATTCGTGGCGCCAAGGAGTGCAATGTCATCCGCGAAGTCAAGGTCAGTTAGCCGGTTTGATTTCAGCCATGGAATTCCAAAATCATGGCCTTCTGCACAACGAAGTCGATCACCATAAGGAAGAGGAAAGGAGACAGGATACATCCCTGTCTCACGCCAGTTTCGATGGCAAAGAACTCTGTGGTGCCGTCTTCCGTCCTGACACAGCAGCTTGAGTTGAGGTAGAAGTTTCTAAAGACCTCAACGAATCGCTCCGGAATGCCGTACAACCTCGCTATGCTCCAAAGCGACTCCCGATGTATGCTGTCGAAGGCCTTGGTAAAATCGACAAAGTTGATAATGAGCCGCTGTTGGTGTTCCAGGCTCTGCTCGATGATGTTTCTCAGGACGAATATTTGTTCATTGCACGATCGGCCGCGACGAAAGCCAGCCTGTTCTTCTCGGAGCTTCGCGTCCACAGCTTCCTTTAGTCGCCGTAGCAGGACAATACTAAACACTTTGCCAGGGACCGAGAGGAGTGTGATTCCTCGCCAGTTGGTACAGTCCGCCAGGTTTCCTTTCTTTGGAAGTTTGACGATGACTCCCTTGCGCCACTCTTCGGGTACTCGTGTCGTCAACCAACATGAGTTTAGAATATCTGTCAGTTTGTTGACGAGACACTGTCCACCGTGCTTGAGCATTTCTGCAGACACCATATCCAGGCCAGGCGCTTTGTTATTCTTTAGGAGCCGTACCGCCATCTCAGTCTCTGCTGTTGATATTTCTTCCGCCCGCACGGCCAGGTTGTTTGCTGGGTTGGGTGGATCAAAAGTGAAGGTAGTTTCTGGGGTAGGCTGATTTAGCGTTTCCTTGAAGTGCTCAACCCATCGAGCGTCTTGTTCTTCTTTGGTTAGACACGGCTTTCCATTTTTGTCCTTGATAGGGGCTCCGTGTTCACTCTTTGCTCCGGTGAGGTCGCGAACGATGCGGTAGAGCGTCTTTGTGTCATTTTTCTCAGCCGCTTCCTGTGCTTCTTGGCTCTTCTGGTCTAGCCACTCTCGCTTGTCTCGCCTACAGCTTCTCTTCACTTTCCGATCTGATTCTCGATAGGCCTCCGATGCCTCCAATCGTTCTTGCTCTGTCCTTGCCTGGTCACGTTTCTGCCGCATCTTCCTCCTTTCGTCGATCAATTCCCAAGACCGTTCCTGAATCCATCGCTCCTTATACGTTCCTCGTCTCCTCCCAATACTCGCCTCGGCGCTACCAATTACCGCGTCCTTGAATCTTGACCAGCTCCCTTCGACATCCAGCTCCATGGCCAGCGGGCTGAACCGATTTCGCAACTCGATTTGAAATTGTTCTGAGGTTGCACAGTCTTTAAGCTTTTCCACTGCTTAGCGGAGGCCTATATATACATATAGAACCAACCGAAGTATATTTATTATTTATGAGTTAGAGTTTTGTAGATTTATAGTGTTATACTGTGTGTCTGTATCTTGTATATTCCAACAATGCACTACCCATGTATTCGGTGCACTAAGGTGGTGACAACTCGTCAACAAGCTGTGGAAAACTGACACGACACCAAATTAAGCAGATCCGTACCATGCATGGAAAACCTTTTAAGATTTGGAGGAAGTGCACAAATAAGGATATCAGTGTCAACGGTCTTCTAAGAATTAGTGGAAGCATCTACTGACCACGAAGTTGAAAAACTGAGTTGCGTTTCAGAATCGTTGATCAAACAATTCCTTATACTGTTCAGTGATCACATACCTTGATACTTTCATATTAGTTCTGTGTGTGTGTGTATGTGTGTGTGTGTGTGTGTGTGCGTGTGAGAGAGAGAGAGAGAGAGAGAGAGAGAGAGAGGGTAATGCTGAGCATTTTGTCAGTGTTTAGTTGCTGTAATATCAAGCTCTTACCAATTAAGTTTATTGGGGTTTTTTTTCTATTTTTATTTTATGTTTTATTTAAGTTTATGTTTATTGTGTGCGTGCATAAACTGAAAGCTTGTCAGTACCAGTCAATATCGTCAATTATAGTTGCTCCATTATTCCATACAAATTAGAAATGAATAAACTGATTGCTAGTCTTAACTATGTTACAAATTATCTTTGTTCCCTTGTAAGCTGCTAATTTAAAAAAAAAATATGCACACATGCAAAGACTGTGTACGTCTGAAGGCGTCTGTCCGTGTGTGCAAGTCTCTCTCTCGCTCTCTCTCTCATATGAAAAAATAATTGCTAGAAAGGGATAAAGTGAAACAAAGCAAAATACATCTGAGCCTGTATACACAAAACTCACCAGCTTGAGTGCACATACATACATACATACATACATACATACATACATAATTACATACATACATGCATATATCTATATTGTACTTAACTACAATGTTCATTTCGCAGGAAGATTTATATATATTATTATTAAATTATATATATTCTTTTCATTGTATTTAGTTATAAAAACTTAAGTGCCTAACAAAATCGACCTTCTTCCACAGGAGATATGATGCATCTCATTATTGTCTACGTAACTCCCAAAGCATCACATCCATCTCTACTATACTTTTGTTTCAGACGTCCTTTCTACCATGTAATATTTGTCTTTGGGACGGTTTTCCTAAAGATATCCGAAAGCTCCTAACCTTTAACTTCGAAAAACAATTATATAATTCAACAAATGTTTCAATTTATATTCTCAACCTATTCTATTTTACAAACTAATTAAATTGAGAATGAAATGGTGTTCTCAAACCAGTGCACACGTTCACAGGTAGGAACTAATTATTGTACATCATTGATATTCGTTCTCACTTTGAAAAACAAAATAAGTACTGAAAGGAAAAGGTGACCTCCCTTTATTTCATACATTACACTCATTATATCCCAAAAGAAAAAAAAATTCAGTTACCTAAAGCAAGGACTTTGAAGTATACGGTAAAAAACATTATATAAGAATTATCCAAAAATAGCTTGTCTTAGTTAACTTACGCATATATAAGTTATAAATTACTATTTCTTACTGAGAATTTCTTTTTAAAAATAAATACTTGTTAAAACTATTGTCAGTTGTATTATTAAGTTGGGCCGAATTGTCTTTCAAGTTGGGCCGAATTGTCTTATTTTCGGTCCAAGTTGGGCTGAATTGTCTTGGGCCGAATTGTCTTTGGGCCGAATTGTCCAATAGCCACGTAATGCATGTTTAGTATACAGGTAAACTTCAAAACAGTTTAGAACCACCCATAGGAATTTTTTTTTGGGGGGGGGGACAAAAAAACTTGGATGTTTATATTTATTTAAATGGCCTGTATTTGAAGCCATGGAGGTAAAGCCATTTAGCACAAAAAAGTTTAATTTTATTAACATACTTGTTAAAAAGTAATTAGAAATTGAAATCTAAATTTTACTTGCAGATCCTTATCAAATTTGCCTTTCCTGTCTAAGAGTAAACCTCAATGATCTCTGTTATATGCTTGTTTTACAATTTAGTTGCTAAACAATTACCCTTTTCCTGTGAAGCCGTTGTGATCAACATTAATAACAACAAAGAATCTAAAACTGCAGGATGAGATTAAGATGATGGATAGAATGCGTTTCTATATGTCATTTTGGAGTACAATTTAGTTGTCAAAGATATCTAGAATTGTTGGGAGATAGCGATTTTTTATATATATATATATAATCATTATGCATAGAGTGGTGAACTTACCAATCAGAGGTAACACAGGAAGATGTGAAAGTATTTGCTATGAGGAAAGATTGTATCAAATTATAACGTTTACATCGAAACTTCCATATCCCATCAGTCACTGAGAAAGCACGCTGTAGGCGCCATTTTAAGTCTTATTATTAAGATTATTATTGCTAACTGTCAACCCGTACGTAAACAACTATTTATAGATCCTACGCAATTTGCGTTCTTAACGGAGCCAGATCACGTACACAATTTATAACGAAGATATTCTATACAGTTTACAACCATGAATAAAAATTACGAAAACTAAATAAAGATTGAAAGGAAACTAAAAACCCAAGTAAAAAAAACAGCAAAATGGCAACGGTATGGGGTTTCCAAAATGTAATCCGGAGTTTGGATCATTACAGTTTTGAAGGAGGAGGCAAAAAAAAAAAAAAATCCCGGCGTATATTTACGTAATGGGATTCCTCCTTAAAACTTGGTTTAGGGGGTGTGAAATGGATAGACTCTATCCTCGCTGTAAGCAAGTTAGACACGGCCCCAAAGATTGTAACAATCAGCCAGCAGGGGCAACGGCAGGGGCAACGTATGCAGCCAAGGCCGCGAACAAAATCACAAATCTGAACGCGGAGGAAAGTGAAAGGATACAAAAGGAAATTAGCAATTTTATAGAACAAATCAAACAGGGCGTACCCCAAAATCCCCAAAATGGTGAAAATGTAAATCAAAAAGAATTACAGAAATCAAACACAGGCGCCACAAACCTGGCAGAGGGAAAAAACTTAACCCCAAGTGCAGAATATGTGACAACTATGGGTGAAACCCTAACAAAAAACCTTAAATGGCAAGATTTCCTTAGTCCAAATAAAACAGGTAGAGTAAATAACACAATCAATGAGGGTGATGAGGGTAAAATTTTAGAGAAAAATCCCTTCTACCCTCTTAACAATCTGCTGGGGGATGAGGAAAATTCCTGGAGGAAATAGACCCACCCCCGTCTGAAGAGGGCCCGGTAGACCTAATAGGCCTACAGCCTTTGACGTCGACACCATTGCCCAGACAAGAAATAAAAAGACGAAAAAGGCAATATCCCTCTTTTGTGGATGAATACTCAACATCTGGTGAGAATCAAATCTCTCAGATAGTAATAACGCCAGACAAAGCAACAGTATTGTGCAAAAAGAAGAAAAAGGGGGAAGAACCCCAAGTAGACACCCTAGAAAGGGACACAGACATAGACACGGACACGGACCTAGATGATGAGACTAACAGTAAATTGGAACAAGACGATGGAAAAGACAGTAAAATTGATTTGGATTTAGAACACATGGAAATTACTCAAAGTGAAATTCAGTGGAACAGGATCAAACACAGGGCCAGTGCCCTCCAAAGCTAAATAGATAATTTAAAATAAACTATATAATATAAGAAATAATAATAATAATAATAATAATAATAATAACTACAAGTTAAGTGACACAAATTCAAGAGATGCGGCAACCTGGCAAGAGAAGTGAAAATGGAAGAATTAAACTTCCGAGTAGCTTCAGTAAATACAAATGGTTTTGATAAAGAAAAAGCAAATAAATTTATGGAAGGATCTGAATATGACATTATCTTCATTACAGGAAACCAATAATAAAATAACAAAGGAAACTCAATGCAATAGTGATAACAATAATTATGTAAAAGATGATATAAGGGGGGGGGGGTTTCAACAACAAACAACAATTGAAAATAGGAAAGGTATAGTTTGGGAAAGAAATGTTGAAGGTGACTTCTTCAGAGGGAGAATGATTCATATAACAATAGAAAAATGCCATCTTATAAATGTATACTTCCCAGCAAATAGAGGGAAAAAAAGCGGTTTATAGAAAAACTTAAGAAATATATAAATAACTACTCAATGGAAAATTTGATAATAGGAGGAGATTTTAATTGGGTGGGGGAAAATATTGATAGAACAGGAGATCTAACAGATAATGACAAAGTTTTTAAACAAGAAATGGAGAACCTATTATCAAACAATAAATTATTAGATATCTATAGGAGATTGAATTTGTTAAGAAGAGAATTTACATATGAGTATAAGGATAAACAGGCTAGTAAATGAGAAAAGTTTAATGTTACGAACTATGAGAATAACCTATATAAAAATGCAGAAATAACAGAGGTAAAAATCTCAGACCATAAATTAATAAATACTGACATAAGTATAAAAAGTAGAAGTAAATAGGGAAAAGACAAGTGGAAAATAAACAACAAGATTTCGGAAGAACAAGAATTTATAGATACGACAAGAAAGGATTTACTGAAATTTAAACATGAAAATAGGGACATTATAAATGAATGGGATAATTTTAAAAATAAAGTCAAAGGAAATGCAATCAGTTACTCTAAGAGAAGGAAAGAACTATAAAAAAAATGGAAAAGGAGGCATTAAAAATGCAATTAGACAAGGAAAATACAGAAGAAAGAAGAAAAGAAATGAAGAAATGACTTAGTGAAATAAAAGAAGAGGAAATAAATGGAAGACAAATAAGAGCAGGAAAATTTACAGAATTATATAAGAAAGCGGAAGGCTTATATAAAAGGGAAGAATTAAGGAAAGGAGGGAATAAGATATTGGATAAAATAAGAGACAAAAATAAAGAGCTAACGGAGAAAAATGAAATTCATGGAGTGTATTTTTAACTATTATAAAGACTTGTACACATCTCAACGAACAGAAACAAAAACCATAACTAAATAACTAGAAGAGTTACAATGCGAGATGATATCAACAGAACATAGAGACATATGTGACGATTTCATCTCGACAGAAGAAATAGAAATAACCATTAAACAACTAGCAAAAGGAAAATCGCCAGGCAGAGATGGACTCACCGCGGAATTCTATAAAAAAAATTCCACGGTGAGATATTATATGATGACATTTTATTAAGAAAGGACACCATGCCGGAATCCATGGGGGGGGGGGGGAATAATCACAACAGTATGTAAAGGGAAGGGAGACATGGAAGAATTACAAAATTAGAGACCCATCTCCCTCCTCAACATAGATTACAAGATACTAAGCAGAGTTCTAGCTAATAGGGTTAAAAAAAGGGGGATATGAACAATAATAAATATAAATTAAACTTGGGGGGGGGAGGGAGAGACATTCAGAGTAATATCTTGAACATAAGAACAGTGATTGATTTTATAAATGTAACAGGTCAGAAAGGTGCTATGGTACTTTTCGACCAAGAAAAAGCTTTTGATGGATTGGAACATAACTACACACAGAAAGTTTTAGAAAAATTTGGATTTGGAAATAATTTCCGAAGCTGGACCGAAATCCTGTATAATAAAATATTTTCGAGAGTACAGGTAAATGGCGCGAGCACGAACAAATTTGAAATACAAAGATCGGTGAGGCAAGGCTGCCCACTATCTATGCTATTATACGTAATAGCAATCGAAGTCTTAAGTCATAAGATAAGAAACAACAAGGACATAGAAGGGACAAAAATCCCAAATTTAAGGCAGGAAATCAAAATGCTCCAACATGCTGATGATTGTACAAACTTTACAAAAGACACAAGAGCTTTTAAGCATCTGGAGAAAGAATTTGAACATTTTGGAAAAGCCTCTGGATCCCAAATTAATCACGACAAAACAGAGGTCTTAAAAATAGGAAACTAGCGAGGGAATCACCCGGGATTCCCACCACACCTAGTGAAAAATAGGGTCAAAGCACTAAGGATCTATTTTGGGAAAGATGATTAGATAGGAAACTACAAAAGTATGTTTAAAAAAACATCAAGGAAAATGCCAATATCTGGGCACTAACGCCACTTTGCATTATGGAGTGGGCCCAAGTGGCCAAAACATATTTATATTCAAACATTAATTATATACTAAAATCAGAAGATATAGAAAATAAAAGGCTAAATAAACTTGACAATGAAATTATAAAATATATATGGGGATATAAAACTCATTATGTTGGAAAAGAAATTCTATATAAAGCTGATAAAAGAGGGGGCTTAGCACTACCTAGCCCACTAGCCCACTACTACTAAAACATTATCAACAGAATTAAGACACTAAACCCAGAACCAAAAACACCATGGGAAGCTCTGTATATATACTGGTTTGGTTATACAATAAGGAACAGACCAGATACAAAAAAAAAAAAAAAACAAAAAAAAACCAAAACAATTTCCTGATCAAAAAGTTAGATGTACCATGAAAATTCAAAATCATTAAAGAAATTCCAGTAAAATTTAAGGACAAAAAAAGAGTTATTGGAAAAACCAAAGGATGAAACATACACATGGATAAGGGAAGAGGTTGCAAGAAATATAAGAAGCAAAATAGAACAGGAAAATTGGGGGTAAATTGGGAAAAACATGGGGGCACTGGTCCCGAACTAAATCTGTAAAAATGCAAAGTTTAATTTTCAAATATCTGCATAATGTTTGGTTAACGCGAGAAGTGGCTTTGAGAAGGCATATGATCAGAGTAATGCCCAAATGTCCATTATGTAAAACAGCAAATTTTACTAAATTTCATGTAATCGTCTAGTGTGGAAACATGAAAAATGAGAGATCAAGGATAATTAGGGAAATCTGTAAGAAATAAAAGTACCAAAGGAACAACATACTCTTCCTGGATGGAGATTTTGATAAAGATTTACTAATGAAAGTTATAGACTATATTATTAAAATCATGATGGCCTGTAGACAGGTTATACAGATATGGAAGTAACCTGAGTTTACAGACATCACATGGGGGGGGGGGGAGGGAGAGAGATGGGGAGGTGGTTTCGGTTTACAGCCCAATAGGGGTATGTACCGGCCTGTGCGCGGGCTGGAGCCGCCACCTCATCTTTTCACCCCATGAAAATAAAGGGAAATACAAGAGGCAGCCTGTGGACATGCCATACAGATAGGGAAGTAACCTGAGTGTACAGACATCACAATGGGGGGGGGGGGTTTAGGGATTGGGGGGGGGTACGGTTTACAGCCTATTAGGGGTATTTACCGGCCTGAGCGCGGGCTGAAGCCACTACTTCATCCTTGCACCCAATGAAAATAAAATACAGGGCAATACAAGAATGCTTATAACTAACTAACATCACGTATTTTAAGGGGAAAACTACACTCTCCTTATAAAAACGGCTAACCTTCTGTGAATTTTCTCTTGGCAGTTTACCTGCAGGGACAGGGAACCTGAGGACTCAATGAAGTACGGGGCACAGACATCGCAGGGCTATGTCACAAGGCGCCACGAGAAGTGAACAGGCCTGCGAAAGAGTCCCGGAAAAACCTAGTCCCAGAACATGGACAGACAAAACAAAAAAAAATAGGGGAATAGGAATAACTAATCCCAAGGATTTTTCCCCCTAGCTAACATACTAACAAACAACCAAATAAATTTTTGTCTTATTTCAACTTTAGGACCTTTGGATATTTTTTGAATTAGTGAAAAATTTTGATAATTTGATAAGAATCATCGGCACCAAAAAGGAGCAGACGAATAAATACAAAAGAAGGTTGAGGGCCATTTCACAGGGAGAAGCACGATAGTGAATAAAGATAGTGTGGCTCCCGCATGAAAACGAAACCTTTATGCCTTTGGAAAATTTAGTTTTCTTTTAGCGAAAATGGGAAACGTCTCACAAAAATTGCAGACATCAAAACAATAGGGTTTTTCTTTTATTTTGTTCTAAGCAACTATTAACAATTCAAAATTCACAAGCCGATTCCAAAATCCACAAAAAGGAAATGAAAAAATTCTTCCAACAAAATAATTTAATATATATATATATATATCATCAATTTGTAGGAGAAATTGGGAGAGAAATTTGACTTAATGCTGTCCTTACATACAAATCTATAGGAAGCAAACAAAATAGCAAATACACATATAGCATACACAGGACATAGGAGACCCTTAGCAAAGGTCACTTGAGAATAAAAGGGGAAGGGAATCCGACCAGGAGATTGAAACGTAGATCGGATGAACAACCCTTTAGAATACACTAGGAAAAATACCCCATCAAAAATTTGCTATTAAATAAATTTTTGATCAAAATTCAGTTTATAAAGAAAACAAACACAGCATCCCTTATGTGGTTACATGAACACATGAAACACTTTTCTTGTTTTTTTTTTGGAAAGGGGGGGGGCATCTGTCTGGTGCCCCCTCCCCCCAAGGTATTTTGGCGAAAAACTTAGAGGTAGATTCTAAGGAAAGACAAAGTTTTGAAAGGAAGTTTTTTTTAGGGGACACAGAACTTCGGTTCCATTGGGTCCCGAGTCTTCAAGAGTTGGAGACAGAATTGAGGCTGCAGCAGAGACAGTCGAAGTCGACAGAAGAGTAGTCGTGGTAAAGAAAGTAGAGGAGGAGGAGAAGGAGTCTAAAGAAAGTGGAGGAGGAGGAGGAGGAGGAATCTGGAGAAAAGTCGAGGAGGAAGAGGAGAAGGAATTGGGAGAAATAGGAGAGAGAAAGGATACATTAGAGGACTAGAAATACAAGGACAGGTGGAAATCAATCTCACACTGCTAAACAAATGAAGCAGTAGGCTTATTAAAGCGTCGAGTGGAAGGAGTGTAATTGGGAATTTGAGTCATTTGATTACTGAACTGTTATTAAATTGTTATTCATTGAATTACAAACGTTTTTGTATATTTAACCATCTAACCTTCGGCATTGCTGACTGGGGGCTCAGAGCTTTATATCTATCTTTCACTAAAATTTAACTTCCAACAAAATAGAGCCTGCGTGGGACTTCTATAATAGTTTAAATAAAACATTGGGAGCACCCCACCCCAACCATAACAAACCCCCACAGAGGCGGCATCGTCTGGAATCTGAATTAGGCATAAATATTATCATTATGACCTAAAGTACAGTTATTAGGAAGTATTAGTGAACATTTGTGAGATATGTTCCATCCTGTGTATTTTGAATTTTTATGATTTCCAACTTGTGTATGTTATATTTTGATATTTGCATGTTTGGTAGATTTCAGTTACTTGCAGTAATTGTGAAGCAAATATCGGGCAAAATATCTTACCTGAGCGAAGTTAGTTATTATCAACAGGTAAGTATTGGGTTAGGAACTTGTAACACTCGTCAGTTATTTAGTAAGTCGAGACAAGGTATCACTTACTGGCAGTATCATCACAAAATTGCTACAGAAAGACAGATGATTAAAGAGTATCGAGCCATGAGCAGCGTTCATAGAGGAGAGAATCAAAGAATGGAGGGCCGAAAAAGCAGCCGAAAGAGATCTGGAGCTGGCCAAGATAGCAGCGGATAGGGAGACACAGAAGGAGCTCGCCAGGATAGAAGCGGAAAGAGAGACACAGGTGGAGCTGGCCAGGATAGCAGCAACCGCGAAAGAAAGAGAGCTCGCTCACGCTCTCGAAATGGAGAAATTAAGGGTAGAAGGTAGGACCGCCGATAGGGACGACCCCAGTACGAGTTCTGGAGGGAGCGTACAACCGATTATCGACCACCGAATGGTACAGATAAGTATGCCGGGATTCAACGACAAAGAAGAGTCCATTGACGAATTCCTCGTGCAAATTGAGAAACTCTCGTGCGTTTATAAAATTCCCGAGCAACATTGGGCGATCAACGTCTCGGCCTTTTTGCAAGGTGCAGCACACGAAGTTTACCATAACTTAGCCGCAGAAGAAGCTGACGACTTCAACGCGCTCGAGAAGGTTCTTCTTTGCCATTATCGGCTGACCGCCGATACATACCGTAAATTTTTTCGGGACTCGACGAAAAAGGCAACGGAAACCCACTCTCAATTCCACACTCGTGTTCGAGGGTTATTTGAGAAGTGGATAAAGATGGCAGAAGTCGAACGATCGTACGACGGGTTACGCGAGGTTATACTCAAGGAGCATATCCTGAGTACTTACCATCGCGAGTTGACAGTATTCCTAGCCAAGAGAGAGAGAGAGCACAGGACTCTAGAAAAGATTGCCAGCATGGCGGAGAGACACGAGCAGGCACACTCGAAGAGTAAAGTTTCAGGGGGTACGGCCCCTACCCACTGAGTCGTGCCGTGTGGTTGAGGGAGACCCGGCTGTCCGTAACCGTCAGGGCGACGGGAAGGTCGGAGGAGGATCTACAGGTAAGGATGCCACCCATAGACCGGACAGGCCTCACCCACGAAAACGGGCCTTGCAGGACGGCGAGGGCCGCCATCGTGCTACAACTGCAAGAGCCGGGGGCATTTTGTAAGGGACTGTCCCAAGGGCAGGCAGACCCAGGTGAATGCCGTCGCTAGGAAGGAGTGCGAGACGAAGGCAAGCTGTAAGTCAGCATACTTTGCGTCCGCAATTGTCAACGGAGAAGGTGCCACCCTCTTGTACGACACTGTGTGTAGCGTTCCCGCCCTTGTCGACAAGAAATACGTGAAGCCTGAAGACTACATAGGAGAGGTAATTGAGGTCCAGTGCACGAACAGCACGCGTGACTCGTTGCCAGTGGCTGTCATTGACGATTTACCATACGTGAAGGGGAAAATTCAAGCTGCCTGCTTGGATGGGCTATCACATGACGACAACCGAACGCCGAAACCTGCACACCGACACCGGTGAGTGCTGTGGAAACCAGGTCCAAGAGTCGACAGACGAAACCGATGGAAGTTACGTCAACACCGGTCAGTTGAAGAAGACGCAACTCTTACGCGGTTGCATAAATACGCTGCAGAAGGAACGGAGAAAGAAATGCGGTGAAGTTCGTATGCAAGAAGGGGATCTTGTATCGCCATGCCAGGAAAGGACACGAGCACTTCAAGCAAGTCGTCGTGCCAAAGGAGAAGCGAGGTCAAGTGTTGAACCTTGCGTTTGAAAGTCTCATGGGAAAACACATGGGAATTTCCAAGACGCATAATCGTCTTGTCAAGGGATTCTACTGGCCTGGGGTCCAAGGAGAGGTAAAGCGGTTCTGTCTCTCCTGTGACAAGTGTCAGAGAATGGTACCGAAAACAGATCATCGACCCGTCCCCTTGGGGAGTACACTCCTTATCGATGAACCATTTCGACGCGTCGCCATGGATTTAATCGGACCGATAAAACCTGCGTCGATACAAGGAAATCGATATATTTTAACGGTCGTAGATTACGCTTAGCGCTATCCGGAGGCTGTCGCGTTGCGTAATATTGATTCAGAATCCGTTGCTGCAGCGCTCTTTGGGATTTGGTCAATAGTCGAAGTGCCCGACGAGATCCTGACCCATCAAGGGACACAATTCATGAGTCGCGTGATGGGAAAGGTGAACCGACTGATGTCGATTAAGCACCTCACGACTGCACCGTATCACCCTCAATATAACGGACTGGTCGAGCGGTTTAACGGGACTCTGAAAAACACGCTTAAGAAGCTGTGTTAAGGCCGTCCCAAAGACTGGGATCCGTATATTCCTGCCATGTTTTTCGCATATCGGGAAGTACCATAAGCGAGTTTAGAGTTTTCTCCATTTGAACTCTTGTATGGGATGACCGTACGTGGTCCCATCGCCGTACTGAGACAGCTGTGGACGGACGATCAAGCTGTCGAAGAGGTACGTACTACCTATCAGCACGTCGCGGATTTGCGAAACAAACTGGAAGAAGTTTGTACTCTCGCAAAGGAGAACCTCAAGCGAGCGAAGTCTCGTCAGGCGAAGTATTACAACAAGCGCGCGAAACCACGCCATTATGAAGCAGGGGATAAGGTGTTGTTGCTGTTGCCCCAAGAACACAACAAGCTGCAAGATTCTTGGAGGGGGCCATACGTTGTAACCAGGAAAGTCGGGGGTCAAAGCTATCGGAAACGTCTACCGACTAAGTAGAAGCTGTACCATGATAATCTCCTTAAGAGATACCGAGAAAGAGAGACCGCCAGCGAGTTTGTCGTCGTCAAGATCGTCACCGAGGACGCCGAAGGCGACATGGAAGGTGCGAACCCCGTCCCAACCTGTCTATTAACGAGGGCTGAGACACCCTCGGACGTGGAGTGTGACCCCATGTTGACTGCGGAGCAGCGGAAAGAGAAGAGACGTTGCTGGCGGGGTATTCCGATGTGCTTACGGAAATACCCGGGAGAACGTCACTTGTCGAGTTCGGGTTAAAGCTGGTGGACGACCTGCCAGTCCAGCGGTAACCCTACGCTTTTCCCCAAGCGAAACGACAAGTGGTAAGAGAAGAGATCGAGTAGATGATTGCTCTGGGAGTAATCGAACACACCGATTCTCCATACAGTTCTCCTGTAGTCTTAGTGCAGAAGAAGGATGTCACCCATCGGTTTTGTTTCGACTACCGGAAGCTGAATCAGGTGACGGAATTTCAAGTCGAAACGCTACCTGACCCAGAAATTATCTTCGCTTCTGTCTCAAAAGCGAAAAAGTTTTCGAAGTAGGATTTGTTCAAGGGCTATTGGCAAATTCTTGTAAGGAAGGAGGATAGGGCAAAGCTCGCTTTTGCTACTCCCGACGAGACCTTCCAATGGTTAGTCATGCGCGAGAGGGGTGTTCACAACTTCATGGATGATCTCTTGCTAGCCACAGGACGTGGGGTGAGCACCTCACTCTGCTAACTAAAGTTTTGGAACGGCTGCGTCAAGCGGGATTGACGGCTCGCCCTTCAAAATGTCACATTGGGTTCCGGACGTTGGACTGTTTGGGACACACACTGAGTCAAGGCACGCTGTCCCCAGAGAAGTGGAAGGTGAAGCAGCTACGAAACGCCACCACGAAAACTGAGGTGAGGTCTTTCCTGGGATTGGCCGGGTATTACCGGAGGTATGTGATCAAATGGGGCGAGTTCTCCGTGGGGCGAGTTCTCCACTATTCATTGAATACTAGATAACTATTTTACATGTTAGTCTGTAAACATCCACACAACATTTTCAAGATGGTGGCGTAATGTTAAGTGGCATCTAATGTAAATCTACGGCGGAATGCTAATTCTTATCTGTCCCCCAAGTGATACAAATTAACACTACTATGGCTTTCAGTGCAGGCCATAGTTTTACTAATACTTATATTCTATATTTTGAGGTTTCGTCTAATTTCCGTTTCAGTTTTAGAAATTTAATTCGAATTTTAGTCTAGACCATGTACATTTGCTCCACTATAATGAATATAGCATATTACAAATATTCTATATATACAAATAATTTGATTTTAAGAGCCATGTTCAATCAGTTGAAAATATAGTAACACAATATCATTAGTCGATAGTCTTCATCAATCTCCTACTTTACATCCCACCCTTTTACACCTTCGTTTGTAAGAGTAGGTGTGAATATTGTGCGGTAAGGGTTAGTCTTGGTTAATTAGGGTGTATGTTGGTTGGGAAGGGTAGGTTTTGCTCAGTAAAGATCTTTGTTGAATATCAATAAATCCCCATAGATCCCCATACAGTTAGTCCCAAAATTGAGTCGTAATAAAATAATCTTTGTATATGAAGAAACGTTGTTCATTTTACATTTCAAACGAAAGCATAGTGCTTCTGCTATGTTGTTCGAGCTTTATTTAATCCATTGCTTTGTCCATATCTAATGAAAAAATAAAACGTATTATTTGAAATATGTGTCTCAGATGGTACAGTAAAACCTGTATTGAAAGAACACTGCTATGTGAGACCACCTGTCTTGAGAGACCAGTGCCGGATTAAACCCTGTGGAGGCCCCTAGGCAGTCGAAATCTCGGGGGCCCCCCTCACAAATTATCTTCTAATACGTCAAGATTAAATCAATTCAGTATTATTTTGATCCGTTGTCGCGGGGCCCCTAAAAGGCATGTGGCCTATAGGCCGGTGCCTACCCTGATTATTTGGTAATCCGGCACTTTAAGAGACCACATTAACAACGCACAAATTTATTGATTATATTACCATTGTGACCTGTTATGAGAGACCACCTGTCTTCAGGGACCATAATTGTTTGGCATTTTCTTTTGAAACAAAAAACAAATATTCAGGTAACAAAATGTATAAGTTATTCTTACCTGTGCCACATGTCCTGTGTTGCCATCGATGGCAACAGTCACATACCACAGCCTACGCTAAACACACATTACTCAAACAACGAATTCGAAGGAAATATCAATTAAAAGATGTAAAAATAATTACCATAGCACCTTTGATGTACATCCATGAAGCCTAAGTGAAACACATCTCATGGGTATTGACGGTCTATTGGCCGATTAATAAAATTACAGATCGTCTAATTATATTGATGCGAAAAAAGAAAACAAAACGAGTTAGTATTCATTAAAAGGTCGGATTAGTGTTTTTAAGACCTACGCCTCTACTCTTGTCGCTAATTTGTAACAATAGATCGTCTATATTTTATAAAGCCATGTGCAATCGAGTGTCTTATATGCAGTAGTGCAACAACCTGAAGCCTAAAATTAAGTATATTTGTTATAATATTTCATGTACGGTGTCGCTACTCTAAGAAAAATGCATAGGTATTCTGTAGGATATTACCTGTTAAGGATTATTGTTTTATAAATCAATATTGATAATTTGACCGGAAGACTTAAACTGAGAATGTCGTTGTGCAGATGCATATATTTTTTAGCATTAAAAAATAAATGTATATAAGTATTTTTAATTAGAATGCGCAAGATATGTCAGTTTGTGTTTTCTCTCATATATGTACGTTACGAAGTATGATTATTTTCTTTTGAAGAATATCAAGATAGTTTAGTTTGTTTAAATTTTTTCAATTTTTTTCCTAAAACCTATTTTATGTATATCTTACATAGTACCTACTTGTTGTTTGAAGAAAAACAACTTGTTAAAACTATTGTTAAGTTGGGCCGAATTGTCGTTCGAGTTGGACCGAATTGTCTTTCAAGTTGGAACGATTTGTCTTTGGGCCAAATTGTCTATAATCCTTTCCCATGATGTTAAATTCAGGAAGATTCCAATAGCAACCCACATCTTAAATTCTTTGAGATCTATATACCGATCAAGAATGGTACATCTATGAACATTGTCAACATTAAAATCCCCTATTTCCAGCACTAACCCAAATCAAAATGGCGTTATAATGTTAAATTCCCCACGTGCCCATACCGACGACAATAGTAAAGTCCCAAAGGTCCCCCATACTGAAACGCACTGTTAAACCTATGGGTGTTTGACTATTAAATGAATCCGTCCCCTTACCGATTCAGATCAAAATGGCGGCGTAATATTAAATTTTCCATTGTCTCGACACTGACTATTTGTTCCCATACTGATCCACATATCAATTTTTAATCTTTTCAAACGTATTAATGACTTTAGATTTATGTCAATTATTGCTATCCTTGTGCCTAACTCTGGTTACAACTATTTAAAATACGAGTCATCATTGGTTGTTTTAATATGACTTCGTCCTCCATAGATTCTATACATTATTTAGAGAATAATGTAAATTGACGTTTTGAAATTTGCATCTTGATATTATACTGAAAAGTTATCCTAATACATGTAACTGCAAATACCTACACCAGACCGATTATTCTTTATTCGTACTGCACTGTTTTAACAATCTTATTTTCAGAGCAGTTGTTCTTCTTTTTAAATGTAATTATCATTAAATTTAGTCTCTAAATCTGTACACTTTTAAAGCATTGGTGTACATAATTTTAAAATCGCTCTGGTGACCTAAGTGTTTACAGCATCCGCCTCGGATGCGGGAGGTCGCGGGTTCGAACTCCTGCCGAGTCATACCAAAGACGTATAAAATGATACTAGCAGCTACTTCGCTTGGCGCTCAGCAATAAGACGTTAGTATTTTGACTGGTCGGCCTGGTGTCAGGTTAATGTGACTGGGTGGGACATGACGCCACATGTTTGCGACATGATGCGCCAATGCTAGACACCACTATAAACTGTCACACTGCAGCCATTGTGGCGATATGACTAAAATTGTTAAAGCTACGTTAATAATCCAAGAACACACACACACACACACACACACACACACACACACACTAATTTTAAATGATTTGAAATGAATAATTTAACACTTTAATTCTGCTTGAATCATATTCTTTGATACAACTAGCTTTGACAAACAAACATTAACTCTTGATACTAAAATTGTATAAACTCGTGAAATATTTGTATCCACTGTCTCAAACTGTTGAATTTAGCATCATGTAACCCTGTGTCGGCAAATTCTGTGCATGCGTATAAAGTATTATTTTAAAGATTATGAAACCGGTCAACTTTATTATCATTTTCTGTTTGCTCTCCTGCTTTCAGTATTTCGTTGGAGGCTATGCAGTTGTAGGCCGATAAATCGTGATGATATTGATTGGTGGTTTAGGGGATGATAGCACTGTTCATTAAAACCTGAAAAAATCTGCAGTCAATTTTGACTGCACACATCGGTGTGCATTTTAGACACTTACTGATATTTCTCGCGGCTGTGGACCTACCATCAGCCGAAGGGTTCTTTTGGTGACATCGACATTATACATTGTTACGTATATATATAATTAAATTGCTTGTGTTTTAGTTTTAAATTTATTTACATTTTTTTTTTTTTTCATTACATTTTATTGTAATGATAATTTTCACTGGATTTGAATCTTTTTTCGGAAAATTCACATTTCTATTTTGACCTGATTAGAACATAAAAGTATTACATTATCACTATTTTTAGCTCACCTTGGTTGAGACGTTTGTAAACACTAAGGGAAAATGATTGGTTATTACCGAGGTCATGTTCGACCCACGTGTTAGCTAAGTTGTAAACAGCCTTTTTTTTAAAAAATTTATTTCCAGCGTGAGAATCTGATTTTTAGCTAGGGTTATTTTGGCCTACGTGTAAAATGGCATTTTTGTTTACTGCGCTGTTCAAATTAGTGATCACGTAGCCCCGTCACGTGAGCCACCATGTGATCTAAAATCGCGGGTTAAAACAGCCATTTTCTAGTAGATTTATTCAGTCGAATTCTTCACCTTTAGAGCTCAAGGTGTTTGTTTTATGTTGATGCCAGTTGATTTAGACTTCTTCTATTTTGTGGATTTAATAATTTATATTCTCTGGAAAACACACAAATACTCTTCTTTATAAAAATTCTGGAACATCATAAATTGTGATGCAACGAGGAACTGTTGCCATCAGTACAACGACCTCATCTGATGTCATCGCCTTTCATATTGGAACTTCATCGAGATTCGAACCTGGATTCAGTTCGAACTGTATAGTGATAGGACTTATATTTTTAAATTCTAGGATTAATTTTTGGATTCTATTCACAAACCGTAAGTCCTATTTCATATTTTTACCTTGTTTTTTTAGGGAAATAAGTTATTTTGTTAAAATTTACAAAGATTGTTGACTTCACTCTTTTCTTTTGTTACTTTTGTACGAGCCTACACGTAACAACATAAATCCTGTGTCTGGTGACTTGTAAATCCACGTGGAACAGCATAACCCTCTGTCTTGTGACCATGTTAAATTTCGCGCTAGATATGGCTCCTATCATTTACAAGTATGTGTCGAATGTATACGCAGGTTTGTTCCGGAAAGATCTGAATGCAACAAAATTCCACGTTTTAATGAACAGGTGACATCAGACTCACATATCGTCCATCAGTATTATCACAGATCTGGGGATTGATTTATCGGACTAATGCAGCTGTACTAACCGCCTTATTATGTTTTCGTTAGAGAAGGTGCATTTGTTGTGTTTTGTATTTGGCAGCAGGAGAAACGTCTAATGTATTTGATATAGTGAATTAAATTATTTAGAAATGTGCGTGAAAGAAAATATCTTTCTACTACTGTGACAGTATTGTCTTTTGCCAAAATTCACTTAAATAAAAAAATAAACAACAGCCCCCCCCCACAAAAAAAAAGAAACAGTAACACTTGTCTTCTCAGAAAAAAAGAATAATGCTCCACTTACTTGTACGATATATGTTTCTCTTACTTGTACGATATATGTTTCTCTTACTT